>JAAFYQ010000064.1:0-41811 GCA_013389735.1 Phaseolus lunatus | reverse complement strand
CCACCAAGGCACTCCTTCCTATAAATAGGGTGCCTTGCCTCATGTATTCAAAACTTGATTTTTAATAGTAAAGAAACTCTGTAGGAGTGATTTTGTGAGACCTGTGAGCTCATGTTGGGTCTTATCTGGGTGGGTAATATCTCAAGTGGCGGCTCTTGCATCACTCATCTTGGAGTCCCTCCCCTCCAAGTGGCATGACATCTTCCATACTCATAAACTTTCTTTGTCTCTTCATCTTTTCCTTTTATTCTCTTTTGCTTCCTCTTTGTGACAACTTCCATATCATCTTCTTTTTTCTTATATCCTTTTATTTTTGGTCCATATATGTCACCTTCACCTTTGTTCATGTTAGTTTCCGCACCTTAATCATCATAATCACCATATAATTATCTGCTTTTCTCTTTGCCCTTCTAAAGTGAACCTTCACACTTACTTAACGACTTGGATAAGTTCATGTCTAGTGGGAATCTTCTTAGGGTTCTCACCTTAAATTGCTAAATCCAAAATTCCTAAACAAAAGTGAAACCATTAAAATGTGCAATCTAAAATCAACTCACATCATGTGGTAATCGGAGCATGGTTCTATTTGTGCTTATCTTTCTAAGTTGATATTCTGCCTTTAAATTCCAGCACATTCTAAATTCTTGCTTTTACCTTCAAGGAATTTAAATTCCACCTTTACATTCTTGTCATTTACAATTGTGCTTTTTACTCATTAAGCACCTAAAATTCTGCTTTTCAATTTTTTTTGTCAATTTTTTTTTCCTTACATCTTTTGCTTGAGTCTTATGTTTTTAATGTTCTAGGAGTCTTAAATCCATTTTGCTGATTTGATTTTAATTGTAAAGAATTAAAAACAAATTAGAAGTTGTTTGAGTAGTGGTTGATTTAATTCCAAACATAGAATGCAAGTGTTCATATGAATTGAATCCCAATCCAATATCTTTACCGAAAATTGAAAAGTGAATTCAAATATGCATGAACAAAAGAATATGGAAATTTTGAATCCATAAAAATATATATTTAAAAAAAACAAATTGAGTACATTCACATTTCAATTACTAAACGAGATTCTAAGCATATGGCAAATTGTTTTCATACTTGTAGAATTTCATCCTTCTTCCTTTCACAATGTCTAAAGACATTAACCTTAATAGCTAAAGTTTATGTCTTTGAGTCTTCATAAGCACTTTTCTTGTTTGTCTTGTTTTAAGTTTTGTCATTATCTTAATTCTAATTTTGTTTAGCTTTCTTTCTTTTATCTTTTCTTGCTTGTCTTCAAATCTTTCTTAAGTTTTGTTTGTGGGTTTCTTTGGTAAGCAAGTGTTAAGAGCTTTGACCTCTTTCACTTAAAGTGTTACTACCAAGTGTAGACCTTTGTTTTTAGAGTGCAAATCTTTCTTGAGTGCATCACAATTCTTCCCTCCTTTACTAAATAGCCGAGTGATACAAGTGAGGAGTGGATAAGATTGTTTTATTTTCACTAATTGTTTGTTTCCTTTTTGTGCAAATTATGGCTCATTTATCTTCAAGAGGATCTTCAAAGCCACATCTCCTCAAAAGACATACCTTTTAGGAGAGCTTGCGGACACCAAGAGGACTTTGGCCCAAAAACAAGAGAAGAATAGGCAATTAGTGGAAAGGTTGCAAAGATTAGAAGCGCCTCAAGAGAGATAAACTAAAGGAGATAGGAACCAAGAAGAGCCTTTAAAAGCTACACGCACTATAGGAGTTAAGAAGAAGACCAAGATGGGAGAGTGCATAACTTTGAAGAGAGGCGCCATCAACACCCACCACCAAAGCCTTCTTTTCCTTTTGTAAAGTTACCTAGTTTTAGTGGGGATAGTGACCTAAATGTATATTTAGGATGGGAAGCTAAAGTAGAACAAATATTTAATGTGTATGAGGTTGAAGAGGACCAAAAAGTTAAGTTAGCTTCCCTAGAATTCGTAGATTATGCCATGCAATGGTGACATCAAGTTGTAATGGACATTGGTTTGAACAAGAGGCCAACGGTGGTCTCTTGGTATGATTTAAAGGAATGCATACGTGCACGGTTTGTTCCTCCTCATTATAGGAAGGAAATCTTGTTGAAGCTCCAACGACTTCAACAAGGACCTAGGAGTGTAGATGAATACTTCAAAGAATTAGAAGTAACTTTGACCAAGATTACTATGCATGAAACTGAAGAGTCAAAGATTGCTAGATTTGTGAGTGGATAAGAAGAGAAATTCAAAATGTTGTAGAACTTTATGAGTATACATCTTTGGAAAAATTGGTTCACCTAGCCATCAAGGTTGAATCATAACTTTTTAAGAAAACATCTTTCAAACATACTCATAATGATGGCTTCTATGACTCATCTTGGAATCATGATTGAAACCCCTCTCTCCCAAAGAAGTTCATGAGAACCAAATAAAAATGAAAAAAAAAGAGAAAATGAAAAGGATAAAGAAAGAAAAGATAAACTAGGTCACAATATCTCACCTTACACTACAAAAACAATCATGTTGGCACCTCTAAGGTGTTCTTCTTCCTTATCTTTTTCATTACTTGATAATTCTAAATACTTGACATCTTGGACAAAGAAGTTTTGGGATGAAAATCAAACACCTCCTAAAGGTTCTCACCTTCTAAGAGGATTCTCACCAAAAAGTCATTTCATCTCCAAATATTCTTTCCAAACATGGCTTGTATTTAGAACTCATCCATATGAACTCCCAAAGCTCAATGAACATAAGTTTACTTCACATACCACACCTCGTACTATCTTATATGTGAACAAACTGACTATGTTATTTGCAGGAGTTCTAAATTCGAGGTCGAATTCTCTCCAACTTGGGAGGCATGATACAATCTAAGTAGCCAAGCAGATGACTAAGGACTCAAGAGACAGATTACACTGTGATCAGTCATCTCAACAATCAAGGCAAGGCCCCACTAAATTACAGATGGACCTAACCAGAAGAAGAACTAGGCACAACCCAGAACATCAAATGTTCTTTCTTCTGGTCTTCTTAGACAAAAACATGTTTGTAAATAAATTGGGCTCACTTAGGAGGTCCAAATAGAAAAATAGGCTAGAGTAGGTTCACAGAGCATAGAAGGGAGTGTACTTAGCGAAATGGACTTGAACCAAACCCACTTTTTCAAGAAAAGGCATCTAGGCTTAAAAAGGTTGACCTACCTTCTAGAAGACCTAGCTAAGGGGCGGTTTTGACCATGGTCAACCCCACTTAGCCACCCCTCTCTAATGATAATTCTACCCTCCCCCATCTTGCCCACCAAGGCACCCCTTCCTATAAATAGGGTGCCTTGCCTCATGTATTCCAACTTGATTTTTAATAGTAAGGAAACTCTGCAAAAGTGATTTTGTGAGACTTGTGAGCTCATGTTGGGTATTATCTTGGGTGGGTAATATCTCAAGTGGTGGCTCTAGTTATTTGGGTCTTATCTTGGGTGGGTAATATCTCAAGTGGTGGCTCTTGCATGACTCATCTTGAAGTCCCTATGCTCCAAGTGGCGTGACATCTTCCATACTCATAAGCTTTCTCTATCTCTTCATTTTTTCTTTTATTCCTTTTTGCTTCCTCTTTGCGGCAACTTCCATATCATCTTCACCTTTGTTCATGTTAGTTTTCGCACCTTCATCATCATAATCACCATATAATTATCTACTTTTCTCTTTGCCCTTATGAAGTGAACCTTCACACTTACTTAACCACCTTGTTAAGTTTGTGTCCAGTGGAAATCTTCTTAGGGTTCTAACCTTAAATTGCTAAATCCAAAAATCCTAAACAAAAGTGAAACCTTTAAAATGTACAATCTTAAATAAACTCGCATCAACTATTTATAGGCTTCCGAGCGCCATGAACAGTGAAATGTCATTTCACTTGGAGCCGTTAGATCCTTTTGGATCTACCAATCCTCATCTCCTCATACGATTTCGTGCCCCAAAAACCCTAAGTCATCATGAGACATGTCTTGTCAAGCCTCGGTGTCGCTAGCACGTTATATCAAACCTCAGAAAATGCAACAATGACATGTAGACTCTTTGAGAGTGAACCTCTCGAGCACGGGGGGCAATTGTACCGATCAGAATCGGACGAGACTTATAAGTCTCGGTACCCAGTTTCGGCCAACCGACATGTTCAAAATGAATTAAGATCAAGAAGGGATTAATAAGGATAAACCCTACAAAAAACTAGGTAATACACCCTTAATCTCGACCCAATAGTAACGGGTCCACTATAAAAGTATTAATAGACACAACTTTCAAGAAAAATGTATGTCATTACTTCACATTTATTACACCGAGCATCGAATACCAAATACTTACTTGAGCGTCGAAGCACCTTTTATAGGTGTCCCTTGACCGAGAGCCTACGAAGGAAGGAAAGCCTGACTAGAGTAGAGGAACAAGAGCAGAGGAAGGAAGGGTAAACCAAACAAGTATGAGAAGTGGAAGAAGGAACGTGTACCGATCGATTGAAGCGAAGGAGAGAATTGCTTAGCTGGTAGGAGTTTTCTCAGTCCTACACTTCCCATTGTTTCATGATGCACCATGAATGCAAATCCCACCAAAAGGTTATTATGAGCTATCTAAGATACAAACTACATAAGCAGGAAACATTTGTTAACCAGAAATTAAGTGGAACCTATGTCAAACTACATTTTGAGTATATAACAAGATGGTGGATGAAAATTTGCAAAAACCAAGAGTATTTCTCCTGTAGTCTTAAAAGTCCTCCTAACTACCACCTATTAGTATGTGATGTGTCTAATATGTGTTAGGAAATATGGCTTTAAACTAGAGGGGGGGTGAATGGTTTAAAGGGTTTTCGCAAAACTTTTACAGAACAGAATGAATATCTTTCAGAAATCAAAGAATTAAACAATTCAGTTTGCCAAAACAGTGAGCAAAACAACACTGCCAAGAAAACAATCGATTGTTTCTTCGAAACAATCGGTTGTTTATATCAGCATATAACAAACAAACTGAATTTAAAGAGTAAGGGATAGAGAGATTTGTACACAGAGTTTTATACTGGTTCACTCTAACCCAGAGCTACGTCCAGTCTTCTCAGAACCCTGAGGAATTCCACTAAGCAATCAAACCCAGATTACTTACACAACAACCAAGAGAATGACCTTGAACCCTTCAAGACACACACTCTCCTTGGTCAACACTGAGATCTCTGATCTTGAATACCTCAAGGTCACACAGACAATCTCAGCAACGTATACAGAAAAGATTCAACAGTTTACAGAATTACACTTGTTACAGATGAGATCTGAAATCAATACAAGTGAAAAACCTATCCCAATACTTCAATCAATCTCTCAAGCACTTCAGCAATCTCTTTTTCAGTTCTTAGTTCTTTTGATATCTTATCCTCTTTCAAAACCAAAAAAAACTTATATAATACAGATCTTCTGATTATAAAAGGAAAGATTGTTTATCCATAAATGCTTTCAAAAAGATTGGTCAAAGCATTTAATGACTGGAGCGTATACAGTTTCAAAACATTTAAAGCTCAGTCAAAGAAAACAGTTTTTCTGTTAAGGTTACAGAACAAACAATCGATTGTTTCCTCGAATCAATCGGTTGTTTTGTTACTTAACAGTTTTCCTCTTTTAAAACAATTTTCAACCTTTCTTTAAAACATCTAAGTATAAACAATCGGTTGTCTCGACAGAACAATCGGTTGTTTCAACTTAGTTTGAAAAACACTTTGTTTCATTAAAGATTGAGATGCTTTTTGCTTTGAGATTAAATCTAATATTGGTTTACACTTTGAACTACCCCAGAACAAAACTATAAAGCAGCACAGCAGCATCACACAAGCAGAGGCTTCATCATCCTTCAAAGGATTTGGATTCTTCAAAACCTTGAACTCCACTTGGTTCAACAATATGTTGAACAAGGTACTTCGATGTCTCTAAATCCAAGAGGAATGCTTGAAGACTTTGTTGTTGGTTGTGTGTGTCTATAAGTATTTGAATTTGTTAATCCACTCTTTATGATGATCCAAGGTTAATTGAATCTTAATCCTTTTGATAAAGATGTGTTTTCCAAAGAGTGTGAAAATTCAACCTATTGAAATGTCAATTCAACTGGTTGTTTTACACTTAGTGGATTTTGAAAATGATTTGAAAAGCTTGACTTTGTTTGACTTTGCTATCAAACCAATTCAACCAGTTGCTTGACTTTGTTTGAATGAATTCCATTATGCATTTCCCATCACTTTGAAAGGTTATTTACTTTGAAAAACACTTTCTTACTGTCTCAGTAAAACAACCGATTGTTTAACCTTTGGCACCTTTCAATTAAAGCTGTTTTGAATGCTTACTCATGGTTACATCTGTTTCTTTTCTTTCAAAAATTTTTGTGGGTCAAATTTGCATTAAATGTGCCTTTGAATCAGATTAAGATGGAATATATTTTAGTCATAAAGGAATATATTCTTTGGGTTTATTGGAAATTTAAATGCTTTTTATGGATGGTCAAATCAAATAAAGGTGTTGTGAATGCTATATCTGTTTGGGTCTGATGTATGACATATTCCCACTACAACAGATTCTTTTTCTTTGGAAAAACAACCCACTAAATGCCAATGTATCTTGATTTCTGTTCCTGCTTATATACATCTGCTGTTTCAATTAAATTTTTGAAAGAAACAACCCACTGTTTCTCTGCTACCTTACTTGAATCTTGTTGTTTCCATTATCTCTTCTTAAAATTCATCTTTGCATCATGTCCTCAACACTTCCCTCATAAAAAAGAATAAAAACATGTGTTGTAAAAAGAGGTGGACACCTTGAAGCATGGCCCTAAACCCTAAACCCAAAGTTGATTTTCTTTAATTGGTTGAAGGGACAAAACCTCAATGTTGTGAGGAATGATTTGAAAAAACAGCAGCTGAAAAGGTTCCTTGAAATGTCAGGGAATTTATATCCTGATCTTGTGAAAGTCTTCTACACAAATCTCCAATTTGAGGGTGAGAACTTATGCTCACATGTAAAAGGGGTTGATATGGAGATTACTCCAGATGTGTGGTGTGCTGTCACAGGATTGAAGTATGCTGGGCTGAGAGTCAACAAAGGAAACATTGGTGTTGTGGAGGAATTTAACAAGATGTAGTATTATAGGAGCTTCCTCAAGAATCCTCATGCTAAAGTGAAGGGCTTTTCTATGGGAGGTTTGAAGTTGAATGAAAGACTCATTGCTTTCATATTATCTTGGATGTTGACTCCAAACGGGAGCAATCATTCGGTTCTTATGAGGAGGATCTTTTTCTCATATACTACATCATGAAGAAGATCAAGGTTAATTGGATTTACATCTTCAAAGAACACATGCAAAAGTCAATAAGGTTAAGTGACTACCACTTTTCTTATGTTGTTCTTATTTAGAAAATTTCTGCACTACTTTGAAATTGACCTTGAAGAGGAACTATCTGAGGTTGTGAAGCCATCTCATGAAGTTAATAATGGATCTCTTAGCAAGATGGGATTCATTAAGGTTGGTGGAAAATGACGTAAGGGTGGAGAACAAGGGGGTTCTTCTAGTGGAAATCAAGCTGAAACCAATGGGGATGATCACTGATCCTAATACTAGAGATGATGGAGCAGATAAACACCAAGTTGGACAGGGAGATCAAGGCAATGATGTTCCTGGTGAAGCCTATGGTGCTGGTCCAAGCACTGGAAATATGGATGACCACATTGCCTCCATGTCACCTTTTGACAGATTGATGATAAATCGCATGGATAGCATGGTCTATGAACAAAGAAATCATCATGAGGTATGTGCTACAAGGTTCTAGAATCTGGACGAACATATTGAAGTTGTACAGAAATAGCTATTCGAGCTCCAGTATGGCAAAGAAGATTGAGGGATTTCATGCATCAATTTATATTTCTGCTTATGCTTGTTGTACTATCTTTCTTAATTCTATTTTTTTATTCATTCTCTAATTCTATTTGTGAAGACAAATAGGGGGATAATTGGAGGTTCATGTGTTGTAATTCTGGTACTCTATGGTGTGTTTTTAATCTGCTTTGAACTATTGCTTCCATAAGCTCTAATTCACCATAGTTTTGCTGCTACACACTCTAGTTTAGCACTAGTTTGGCACCATTTTCCTGATTTTCTGCATATGTATATGCAGTTTTGAGTGTACCTTATGGAACTAGTTTATCCTGCTGCTATGTGTGCTTTGTATATGCACAAATTCTGTTTTACAGGTTCTATCCAATTCAAAAACTACAACACTAGTAAACCAGGGATTTGTCTTCATCAAATAAGGGGAGATTGTTGAACAAGGTGCTTTGATGTCTCCAAATCCAAGAAGAAAACTTGAAGACCTTGTTGTTGGTTGTGTGTGTGTCTAGTAGTCTTTGATATGTTAATTCACCTTTTAAGATAATCCAAGGTTAATTGAATCTTAATCTTTTTGAAAAAAAATGAGTTTTCTGAAGAGTGTGAAATTTCAACCTGTTGAAATGTCGATTCAACCAGTTGTTTGACACTTCATGGTCTTTAAAATGAGTTTGGAAAGCTTGAATTTGTATTGACTTTACTATCAAGCTGATTCAATCGATTGTTTTTCTAAAAACCTTAACCGAATTTTGTTAAGCTCGTTAAACTATTTTTTAATGATCCTAATAGCTTTTTGTTTTTGATTTAAATGCTTTGACCATTTGATTGGAGTATAAAGAGGTTGTTTTAAGCTCCTATTATTTAACTAAGAAAGAGATCAATGAAAAACAATTTTCAAGATTTCAAAGAGCTTTTGGATCATCTCAAGTGTGGAATAGGATTGGGTCTTGTATTCTGAACTTTAATCTTTGATTACCCAGGTGTATTCTGTTCCTTTCTTTCTTGAACATTGTATTTTTGTGTATTTTGGTGTGGTGCAGTTTTAGAGGGTTGTTCTGAAAACTATGTGGTTTGCCAAAGAATGGTGTGTTTTCTTGAGGGGTTCAAGATCATCATTCTTAGTGTGTGGTTTGTAATCTAGGTTTGATTACATAGTTAATTCTCAGTAGTTAGTCGAGGACTGGATGTAGCTCTTGGTTAAGAGTGAACCAATATAAACATCTTGTGTGAATTTCTCTTTCCCTACACTCATTAAACTATTTTATCCTTGGTTTACAAATATGCTGGTATAAACAACCAGTTGTTTCATAAAAATAACAGGTTAATTTTTTGAATCAAACTTAAAAATAATTTTCTATTTGGCTAAACAAAATTTTAATTGATTGATTCTTCATAGCTTTTCAGTATACCTTCAATACTTGGGAAAATCTTTCATAAACAATTCACTCCTTCTTGTTTAAGGCCTTTAATTCTAACAAAATAAAGGTGGCACTTTAAACCAGATCTGAAGACAAATCCTTTTGAAAGGAGGGAGCCTGATGGAGGACCATCTAAGCCACCATACACAAAAATAAAAGGCAGATGAATTGTTTTTATGAATAATAAAATAAACCTGTATAGGATTTATATTTTAAATTTCCTTATAGTATTTTATAGATGAAACAAAGATACTCTAGAAACCCTAACTTGTAACACATGTAAGGGCTTCTAAAGCACCTTAAAAGAGTACACACAACCTCCTTAGCCACCATACTCACCATAGTTAAGTCTACTTAACTAGAGTTATGGTAGCTTAAGGAGCAAGCTACCTTCATCTATATATACTCCAAAACATTCACATGTACTAAGATTTGCAAATATTGAATGAAGAACTCTAAATTTTGAGATTCATTCTCTCCCAAATCTCCTTTTGCTAGATAGCCTCCAATCCCTAGTAAGCCCTAGAAAGTTGGCCAAACCTCTTTCTACTTCCTAGCACCAAAACTACTCCAATTCCTCATCAAAACCTCTCATTCTTGATGCAAACTCTTCTCCATTCAGTTGCCATTCCATTTAACTTCTACAACCCATCACCTTGGATTGCATCACTTGCCTTTCCTTCTTCTTGGTTCATGGTTTGTGAATAGGGTCCACAACAAAGGCATACACAATAAGTGTAAGAGGAGTAACAAAGATTCAATCAATAGCATGGGGTAAGATGATGGAAGGGGCCCAAGCCCAAGTTCAAGCCCAAACCCAAGTTCAAGCTCAAGCCCACCTAATAGAAGAAATGGGGCAACTACAAGGGCTATGGCAAGAAGAATACAAGAGGATTGGGACACTGCTACTGATGGCAGAGAGACTTTCCTCTACATGATAAAGATGCCATAAGCTTAGTATATTTAATTTTCTTGTCAAAATTAAAATAGGAAAATAATTGTAATTTTCTTAGAATTAATTTTGGTACCTAAAACACCAACCTAGGTTAATTTAGGGTTTCTAAAACCACTAAATTAACCAAGGCCGGTTGGAAAGCCCATAGAGGGAGTGAGCTTGCAACGCTACTCACACCCCTCCCATGTGCTTTCATTTAGGCGCCACTTTTGGTGGAAACATCATTTGAATTTCCCTCTACTTTTATTTGAATTTTCAGCCCTCTAATACTATAAATAAAAGGGCTTGGATCATGTTTTCACAAGATTAATATACTCAGTGAATTGCTGCCAAGTTTGAGCCAATTTCACTTTTTGCCCAAAAACCTCTCAAGGTTAGGCTATTGATCTTTAATTCTCACCTTACTAAAGAGAGATGGCCTCACCACTCTCATTCCCTACCTAGCATGCACCTCCAAGGTCACCACACTTCTTAGGAGGACCTTCTCCGTTTTCAATCCACAATTGCTTCCGCTCACCAACAATTTCTCCAAGTATGAAGGCACTCTTCCATCATAAGAGGTGATTCTATTCTTTAGTATCTCAACAAAGGTTTGTTGGTTGTCATTGGATGATGAAGAGGCTTGAGGTTTAGGTCCAAGGCTTTGAAGATTACAATTTTATGGAAAAATCGTTTAGGTGAACAATCAGAGTAGTGTGAGGAATAAGGTTTATTGATTTGTAGAAGGGGATCAGGTTCTTTGTGTAGGCCAACGATGGTGAATTTGAGTTTGAACTTGGTGGGTGTGGTTTGGTGAGAAACGTTTAGAGTGACGTGTTTGATGGGTGGTTGATAACTTGATTTTTTTCATATTTTTCTAGGATAATTGCATTTCTTTTAGGTTTATTTTTTTCTATTTTTAGTTTAGATATGTATTTTTTGAATAAAATTAAAGTTTTTATAAAAATATAATAAAAATTGTATTTTTCAACTTATATTTTGCCTGAACCATCTAACAAGTGCTTTAATTAATTGTAGGAATATTTTTCAATTGGACTTTGATTTTAGAAGCTAAAATTAAGACATTTGTACTATGATGGTCAAAGGTCCTTGGTCAATTGGTACTACTTGGTCAATAGAGTGCCTAACTAAGAAGCTGAAGTTATTTTAGTTAGCTTTAGAGATAATTTTGTGAACCTGATTTTGGTTGGAAACAAGGCTCATGCTTAGACATCAAAAACTTGAATCCACTACCTAAGAATCATCCAGTGGAAGTTTGATGGTAATTCTTCGTGTTGCATAGGTAGAATCTATGGAAGGAATGTAATAGAAAGTTATGTGGAGTTCTGAACTTTTATTCATCTTCGATGATTGAAGAACAACTTATTTTAACTTATCTAACACATTTCTTAAGCTAGGTTAATCATACAAAAATATGTCCATTGTGTAAAAATCCAATTTAATTGTAATATGGTATAGCCTCAATCTTTTTCAAATTCAACCATTCATGTGTACCAACAAAATCATTAGTTGCTTGAGAAATCAAGGCCACTGATTAGATTAAATTTGTTACATCAATTTGATTTTCAAAAGAAAAAAAAATGATGGAACTACATCACCTATTTGAAATTGAATTGCAAGTGAAGTTGCTATATCAACTAAAGTCATACTAAATTACTGCCTCATATTCAATTCACAAGGATTGCACCATTTGGATAATTTCTCTAATTCTTCGGCTACATAATAAGCTCAATCCTCATGAAGTGATTGTGCCTCCAAACATAACTTGATATGTGAATTTTATAGTTGATGGTTAACATTCCATCACTTACACAAACGAAATTCAAGGATTTTTATTATAATGAAATCATCAAGAATAAACCATTTTGAACTCAATTATGTTGAATAACTATTTCAATTTTGATTTGAATCCAAAAATAACAATTTGTTCATATTTGAAGCCACATGGATTTGAATTGAACAAATGGAAGTATCAAATAATCCAATTCTTTTAAATCAACTTGTCAATTCTTCAATTTTTGCAAGTAATTTGTGTACAAATGGCATGATCAAGACATAGTAGCTTGCAATCAAAATCAAATAAGCATTGCATGGAATTATTCATGTGACCTACTTGTAATAGTTCAATACCTACTTCTTTGGGAAACTTGCTTCAAATGAGTTCACAAGAAATTACACCAAAAATTTGAATTGGAAATGCAATAAAATTGTTGGAATTTATCCATGTAACTAAATAATGAAAAACTAATCAAAGATTAGGAAAAACATTGTTTCCAAAAGTTTACAAACACCAAACAATTTAAAAAGTAGAAAATGTTGAAAAAAATTAGAAGATGAAGAAAATACTACCATTGGGAATGGTTGATAAGTTAAAGAAGATTTGCTACTTCAAATTAGCAATTAAAAAAGAATTAAAAGTTCTATATAGGAACTTAAAGAGAATTTATCTCACAAAGCATAAAATTTATCAAATTATGAGTCTAAAACGGTTTTGAAAAAGTCAATAAAAGACTATTTATATTATGGACCTAAGCTCATCAACTTATTAGTCTTATCCAAAAATGTTTCTAATTAATCTATTAACAACTAATGTTTAAATAAAGTTTATAATTACAAAAAGTAAATAAATATAAAAAGCCTAATAAAAATTACACAAATCCTATTTTAGTTCAAGCATCATTCTTGTTCCTTTATAATGTCTCAATTCATGCACTCATCCTAAGGCAACTATCCAATGTCAACCAAGTATCCTAAGGTTTACCTTCATGCTTCTATTTGATTAGATTAGTTCTTTCAAGATAGAACATTTTCCCTGGTTAAGATCTCCATTGGGACCAAAGGTGATCTTTGGTTCTCTTGGTTGGCCATTGGTGGTATGTTTGAGAGGTTTTTGAGAGAAATAGAATAGTTTGGTTGAAAAGAGGTAAAAAGTGTAAAAGTAAGATTTAATTCTTTTTTCTAAGTTTGGCTTAAACAAGGATGATTGGGGTTTTCTATGTACCTAACAAAAGGAGAAAGAGTAATTTTTATTTTTATGAGGGGTTTAAAAAGCTAACCATGTCATCAATTTTGTTGGCATACATTTCAAGAAGAGAGAAAAAGGTGGTTGGCAATTTTTATCGTTGTCTTCTTAACTTCCTTATATACATCAACATACACATTAAAGGACTTAATACACACCTTCTGATTGTCATTAGATGATGCACACATAGGATGATGCACATGTCAAATAATGTAGATGAAAATATCCATTCTTCTTATTAACTATTTTAGCTTTATGAAATGAGGATTCTCTTTTATATCATTGAATCTTTATTTAGAGTTTTTGAAAAAATGTCTGTTCATTGGTTATCAATATTTACAAAGTCTATATAAAAAAATCCATTTTATACATAATCTCTAATAAAATGATGTTTAGGTTTTAAATGTTGAATGAGGATATTGTAGTGATTAACTTCAATAGTGTTGTTCTAAAATAATTTGCTTCTTACTTGCGTAAGTAATAACGAATTTATTATAATATGATCTAACGATGATTAAGTGTTGTTAAGATAGATAATGTGATACAACATGTGTGTTTTCTTTGCTTCGTCTGGTAAGCAAAGTTCTCATAAGACGATATGCATGCACATAGTATTTTAAGCTAGCTTTGTACCTAAAAAATATTTATGAGCTTAGTTTATGTAGCAGAGAATGTTCTCATCTTCACGTCTATCAAGAAAATCTCACAAAGCACAAATCAATGTCAAAGATATCTTGAATGATGTGTTAAAGTTACTTCACACCAACACACATTCTAACACACCAAGCTATATGCCTCGTAAGATCCTATGGTTTACTCCATTTTGGTTGAAAGCTCTATGACTAAGGCCTAATAAGTCATGTCAATTATCAAGATATTGTTTAAAGAGGAGAGAATCATTTAGTTCATGATTGAAGTGTATTTAATGCATCTACATATGTTCATGCATGAACAAACAAAGCCTTGAAGATGGAAATTTGAAGTGAAGCCTCTCAATGGGTAGAAAATTATTTTGCATAAGATATTTTCTAAATTTAGTATTTAAAGAAATCTTCCAAGTTGAAAACTAGAAGGACAAGTAATCAAGAATTACAAAGACATTGCTACTCAAAACTTTTACTTCTAGAAACTCACAAGAACATTGTTCGTGTTTGAATAGCAAACTAGTAGAGTGTTTAAACTTTGTATTCATCAAATGATGTGTTTTCTCTACCTAATGATAAAAACTGTGATATTTTAAATCACTCACTTTATTTACCAATGATACAAACCACAGTAACTAGCAGATGACTAAGGACACATCAAACACTTCACAAAAAGGTCAATTGTCTTAGTATACAAAACTAAGCCCCACCAAACATCGAGAAAGCATCAACAGAAGAAGAATCAAGTACAAACCAGAATATCAGAAGTTCTTCCTTCTTGTCTTTCAACAAGAGAAAATTGTGTAAATAAATTGGTGCTCAGTTTGGGGGGTCCAAATAGAAGAATAAACTAGAGTAGGTATACTTAGTAATTTGAATAGGGTGTGCTTAGTAATTTGAGTAGGGCATACTTAGTAATTTGAGTAGGGCATACTTAGTAATTTGAGTAGGGTGTGCTTAGTAATTCGAGGAGGGTGTGCTTAGTAATTTGGGTAGGGTGTGCTTAGTAATTTGGGCTTGTGCCAAGCCCACCTTTCATGACAAGTTGATGAGGACCAAGTAGAGGAGGTGCCTGAGGCCCAAGCCCAATCTGAGGCCCAAGAAACCCAAGCCTAACCCATGATCTCAGCACCTACCATGCCTTAGAGGATTACTAGGAGTAGGCAAGGACTTTGGGAGATGAGCATCAATTGATGTCTCTTTTTCTAATTTCTTTACAGTAGGTTTTAAATAAAACATAAAAGGAGGGTGTGAATAGGAGTTTAGGGCTTATGAGTAGAAATAGGAAAGTCACACCTTCCATGTGACTAGCTAGGCACCATTTTCAAATGGCATAGCATTTGAATTTCCCAGCTTTTTTCCTTCATCAAATCCGAGCCTCTCATGCTATAAATACAAGTGCTTGGTTCATGTAATCACAAGTTGAATTTTAAGTAAATTTACTATACACAATTTGTGTGAGATTAGTGAGAATTGTTCTCCTAGCTTTAGTCTCATCTTGTGAGTTTTGGGAGCTCTCAAGTGGTGGCAAGTACACTCATCTTGGAGCAAATTGACACTCTCAAGTGGCATGTTCTTCCCTTCATAGCTTCATCCACATAAGCTGTCCTATCCTTCATTTTTCAATTCCAATTCCATTCCATTTCAATTCCTAAATATGTGTTGATTTGTTGTTTTGTTTTCTACTCGTTCTATCATCTTGTTTAGTGTTCTTCCTTGTTTAATTTGTGGCGTTTCAATTCTGTTTTGTTCTGCACCTATTCTGTTTTTACCGCACCTTATTCAATCATTCATTCATTCATTACCTCTAATTGTGTTTTTCCTTTGGTCTTATGGAAATGAACCTTCACATCTACTTAACACTTATTAAGTTAATGTCCAGTGGGAATTTTTCTTAGACTTTTCACCTAAATTGCTAAAGAATCTTGATCCTAATTCTAAAAAGTGTCACCTAATGAAACAACCTAAAATCAACTCATATCGCAAGTGCTTCTAGGTTTAGGGTTTCTTTGACCTACCTTCTAGAAGGCTTCTCACAAATGACTACCTTACCCTGCTATCTTGTTCTCCAAGACACTCTCTCCTATAAATAGAGTGCCTTGCCTCATGTATTGACATGTTGAATTTGAATAGTAAATTACTCTGCACAATTTGTGTGAGGTGTTTGTGAGGCTTGTGTCCTCTTAATATTAGGTCTTATCTTGAGTGATTTGAGAGCTCTCAAGTGGCGACCCTCTACACTTATCTTGGAGGAAACCACCCTCCAAGTGGCGTGTCCACCTCTCTTCCATCATCCACAAGCTTCCTCTTCCTTCACTCTTTCCCATTCTTACATCACGCCACTATTTCATATCCATCTTATGTTATTGTTTAGGTATAATTACCTTAGTCGTCCCTACATTTAGAGGCAATATTCAATTTAGTATAGTGATTTTTAAAAAAATAAATTTGGTCCCTATGTTTTTTAAAATGTATCCAAATTGGTCCTTTCCGTTAAGTCTCAGCTTATGGCGTTAAGTGTTGCTTATGTGGTAGAGAGAGGAGCTTATGTGGCAGAGAGATGTGGGTTTCTCTTTCTCTTTCAACCTACCTTCAAGCTCACGAAGGCACATGGTGTCTCTCCCCAATACGCGTGCGGTCACGCCACCACTGCAGCCTCTACCACTGTCGGGTGCTCGTACAAAATCGATTCCACCTCCACACTGCTCAGGTTCTCGCTGCCGTCGTCAATCTCCGTAATCCCCACTGTCCTCACTCCTTCCCTCGCCTTCAGCCATGCCCGGTCCACCGCCGACAGCCGGTACCACTTCTCCTTCCACGTGCACAACACCATTGTACAATGTCCATCAACTATTCCCCGCCCTCGCCGCCCTCCCTCCAGGCCATTCGCGGCTCCCTCTCCAATATCTCCTTGCCGCTGCCCGACCATCACCCCTTCGACACCCCATCGCTTTGCTGCCTTCGCCCACCGCCTCTCCCACCTCCTCCTCCTCCCACTTTCTCAATCTACCCCTATTCTGCTTGTTTACAGGGTAGGTTTTTCTTGGATCAATTTCTCACCATAAAGTTTTTCCCCTTGACTCTTGATGCAATGCAGAGGTTGCTAAGGGAAGCTTGCATAAGTGATGAAGGATTGTTTTCATCATTTCTAAACCGACTGTTCAATAGGCTAAGTTGGACCATGACTGAATATATTTTTAACAATTACATGGGAATTAGTTAAATCCATGTATCCAGGGTTTCAAAAAGAAATATTTCTAGAAACTATTTTTTCCCAAATCATATAAAGCCACCCTATAAGGGTGTATGTGATTGAAACTGGTAATAAAATGGTATTTATAGAGCTTTTGGTAACATTTAAAGATAGCTAAAGTATGGCGTTAATTCATCTTAAATATGACCAATAGCACAATGACTGCATAATGGTGTGATGGAATAATGTATATGCCTGAATGTCTAAGACATGGATAGGTTTGAGTTCATTTACCTTATACCTAACAACATGTAATTTATAGTTCTACACAATTTCTTCTCTGTGAACAAAGCCAAACTTTGGACCTATATGCAACCTCCACATTCCAACACTTTAACTATTCAAAAGTAAACCAGTACGTGAATATGTAGATTAACATTACCATAATATCAAGACTCTATTTAAAATGTGATTTTTTAGTTGATTCAATGACAACTTGTGAACCCAGATAGTTGATAAGTAGAAATTTTAATTTTTACATCAATGATCATATTAATTGATGCAACTGGAATCTGGGATGAGTGTTTTGAAGCACGCAATATGGCAGTTGGAAAGGTGGTTGGAAATTAAAGCAAGAAGCTTAAAAGTAAGGGCTAAGAAAGATGATTTTCCTAGAAGAGAAAAGAGTCAGAAATTGGAAGAGTGAGTGATTTTCCTAGAAGGGAAGGGAAGGTTCTTGAGGTCATGTATGATGGAATTTCTGATGATTTTATCAGCCTTGGTGATTCCGGTGACACCAAGAACATCAGGGTCTTGGATAATGGGATTACACAAAGGATTCAATCCCTCCAAACCAGACCTCAACATTTTCTCCTTCCTCAAAAACTCACTTTTTTTATCGAACCAATCGCCCCAACCTTCTCTTAAAGGTGAAACCCTTCTTCCCATGCCCTTCAACAAAAGCGCGTCCTCAACGCTCTTCACCTACAACACCTTCGACTTCACCTTCTCCTCCACCGCCACGTCATCGGAGCCAAACACGGTCATGCCAACATCCTCTGGGCCCACAAAGGGCCCTTCGTCTTCGTCGTCCATGAAGGAGCTCTTGTTGATGGCCCAATGGATCACGCCCTTGTCATCGTCGGCTTCAGCATCTATGGCGTCCTCCTGCTCTTCCTCCCCCACGTTGAGGGCGTCAATGGTGTTATCACCGATGGGAGGAGATGCCGCTGGTGACAATGCGAGGTTACGGACGCCGCCACTTGACACCTCAGATCTCTCAATCTCATATCTCTCTGCCACATAAGCATTACTTGACGCCATAAGGTGCCACTCAACAGAAAGGACAAATTTGGATACATTTTAAAAAACACAGGGACCAAATTGATTTTTTTAAAACCACTATACTAAATTGAATATTGATCCTAAATATAGGGACGAACAAGGTAATTATACCTATTGTTTATGTCCCTTTATTTCGGTTATCTTCATTCATCTTCTACTTCCATTGTCATTTAATTTCCTCCCCTCATCATCATTCTCCATATACTTGTGTTTTTCCTTTGCCCTCTAGAAGTGAACCTTCACACTTACTTAACCACTTGGTTAAGTTCGTGTCCAGTGGGAATCTTCTTTGGGTTCTCACCATATAATTGCTAAAATCTCAATCATAAGTAAAGTGTCAACCCTAAAATGGAACAATCTAAAATCAACTCACATCATGTGGTATTCAGAGCACGGTTATTTTGTGCTTGATTTCTTTTGAGTTGATTTCTGCCTTTAATTTTCAGCACATTTAATTTCTTGCTTTTATCTTCAAGAAATTTCAATTCCGCCTTTAAATTCTTGTCATTTACAATTCCGCAGTTTTATTCATTAAGCACTTTAAATTCCGCTTTTGAATTATTTTGTGTCAATTTTTTTTCCCTTACCTCTTTTGCTCGAGTCTTATGTTCTTAGTGTTCTAGGAGTCTTTACATCCATTCTACTTATTTTGCTTTTAGTTGTGAATAAATAAAAGCAACTAGAAATTGTTTAAGTGTTAGTTGATTTAGTTCCAAACAAAGAATTCAAGTGACCATATGAATTGAATCCCAGTCTCTTTGTAAAAATTGAAAGTGAATTAAAATATGCACGCCAAGATTATGGACATTTTGAATCCTTAAAACAAAATCAAAGACAAAAACAAAGTTAATGAAATTCAATTTTCAAGTTCAAAGTTACTAAAAAGAGGATTCTTTTTATCTGGCACATTGTTTTCATATTTGTGGAACTTTATCCTTCTTACTTTTACAATTTCTAAGAAAATTAAAACTTCATAGTTAAAAGTTTAAGTAAGTTTCTTTGAGTCTTCTTTCGTGCTTTTCTTGTTTGTCTTGTTTAAAGTCTTGTCACTATCTTTTCCCATTTGGTTTTGCTTTCTTTCTTTTAAGCTTTTCTTGTTTGTCTTTCAAATTTTCTTAAGTTTTGTTGTGGGGATCTTTGGTGAGCAAGTGATGTGAGTTGATTTTATATTCATTTAATTTATAACACTTTGTTAAGAATTGGATCAAGATTCTTAGAGCAATTAGGGTGAGTAACCTAGAGAAAATCCCCACTGAACATTAACTTAGCAAGTGCTAAGTATATGTGAAGGTTCATTTCTAGAGGTCCAAGAGAAAAACACATGAATAGGTGATGTTTATGATGAACAAGGATTAAAACCGAAATGGGTAATTTCAAGAACAGCAACCAATACTCAATAAGAACACAAGAACAACACAAGAATTCAAGAATTAAAAAACAAGAACACAAGAAGAATTGAAACTAACAATAGAAACACAACAAGAAACAAAACCCACTAATGGAAACTCAAGAATTCAACATGAAAATGGGTATGAATGGAAGCCAAACCAAAACAGCCACATATATCATGTTTGAAACGATTAAAATTGCTATTAAGTGCAGCAAATGAAGGAAGAAATCATAAGGAAGAGATTGAACTGATTGAAAGTGGAAACAAACAACTAGAACACAAATGGGTAATTATGGAAGATGAAAGGAAATGGACTTATGAGGTTGTAGTCTTTTGGAGATGTGCTTCACGCCACTTGGAGGGTGGTTCTTCCAAGATGAGTGAGGAGTGCCGCCACTTGAGAGTCTCCAAAGCTCACAAGATAAGACATGGAAGGGGAGAAGAAAAGACAAGTCTCACACAACTCTCTCACAATTTCAAGATAGTTTCCTTACTTCAATTTTTCAACTTATGATACAAGGTACCATGCACCTCTATTTATAATGAAGAGGGTCGGTCATTTACAAGGGAGAAGGAGTTGGAAGAGTCACTCTTCTAGTTCCTTCTCACAAACTAGCGCCTAAGAGAAAGGAAGAGGCACTCTTCTAGCTTTTTCCTAAAAATTCCAACTACGATGCCATACATGAGAGGTGTCTTTTGGTTTTCCTCTTTTGGCATTGTCCTAAGACTATTTCTATATTATTTACAAAATTTATACAAATGTTTATACAAGGGTAATTACAAAAAGTGATAACATTTGATGCTCTTTACCCAAAACTTTAGCCTTGCTCCTTGTGATCCTTTGAGGTATGAAGGATTTTGAGCTAATTTGTCCTTGAGCTTCTTTGCCTTGAACCTCACTTTCCTCTTCTACTTGATCTCCATCAGCAAGTGTAAGAGCTTTGTCATCTTTCACTTGAAGTGTTTACTACCAAGTGTAGACCTTTGTTTTTAGAGTGCAAATCTTTCTTGAGTGCATTACAATTCTTCCCTCCTTTACTAAATAGTAGAGTGATAAAAGTGAGGAGTGGATAAGATTATTATTTTTCACTAATTATTTGTTTGTTTTTTGTGCAAATTATGGCTCATTTGTCTTTAGGAGAAACTTCAAAGCCACAATCTCCTTAAAAGGCCTATCTTTTGGGACATCTTGAGGACACCAAGAGGACTTTTGCCCAAAAAGAAGAGAAGATGAGGCATTTATTGGAAAGGTTGCAAAGATTAGAAGTGGCTCAAGAGAGACAAACAAAAGAAAGGAGATGGGAACCGAGAAAAGCCTTTAGAAGCTACACGCACTATGGGAGTCAAAAAGAATACCAAGATTGGAGAGTGCATAACTTTGAAGAGAGGCGCCATCAACACCCACCACCAAAGACTTATATTCCTTTTGTAAAAATACCTAGTTTTAATGGGGATAGTGACCCAAATATATATCTAGGATGGGAAGCTAAGGTAGAACAAATCTTTAATGTGTATGAGGCCCAAGAGGACCAAAAGGTTAAGTTAGCTTCCCTAGAGTTTTTAGATTATGCCATCCAGTGGTGGCATCAAATTGTAATGGACATTGGGCTAAACAAGAGACCAACAGTGGTCTCTTGGAATGATTTAAAGTTATGCATACGCGCACGGTTTGTTCCTCCTCATAATATGAAGGAACTCTTGTTGAAGCTCCAACGGCTTCATCAAGGATCTAGGAGTGTAGATGAGTATTTTCAAGATTTGAAAGTAACTTCGACTAAAATTAATATGCATGAAAATGAAGAGTCAAAGATTGCTAGATTTGTGAGTGGATTACAGTGAGAAATACAAGATGCTATAAAATTATATGAGTATAGTTCTTTGGACAAATTTGTTCACCTAGCACTAGTATAAAATATGAATACCACGACACTATACAAAAGCGGTTAGCCCAAAACCATCATTAAAAAAAGGAGGTACCAAACTTGTAATAATGAAGTCATTTAACGACGATTATCCCAACAACCGTCTTTAAAAAGCATGCCAAGGCACTTATAATGACAGTTTTACCTAGAAACGTCATTAATTTGTAGATTTTTAAAATCCCGCGCCCTTCATTTTCGCGACCCACTCCTTCACTTCTTCACTTTTTCACTTAAACTTCCCTGTGCCGTCTCCTCATCACTATTCAACCAAGCGTCCCCACGCTATAGCCCTTGCATTGCCACCGTGCTCCACTCCTTTTTCTTCTTTTCCACCTTGCGCCGCCATCACTGCAAGTATTCTCTCCCCGCACTCGCCTTTTCCCTTCACCACCGTGTCATCTTAGTCAAGCCATCTCCACCACCGCAAAACTTTGCCAACCCTTCATGCCGACAACACCTCTAGACGCCGTTGTCAACACCTTTGGACTTGGTTGCACCCGCAACTCCACTATAGAAGGTTAGTATTTTTAGGGTTTAGGGTTTTAAATTTTTGAATTAATTTTATAATAAATATTGATGTATGTTTAGGAAACTTCATTTTAGTGGATATTGGATGGTGAAGAGTGATAGATTTAGGGTTTAGGGTATTCATGCCAAAAATTAGCTTGAAAAAACTTCAAATGGCCATAACTTTTGATAGAAAAGTCGGATGAAGCGCGTAAGAAATAAAAGTTGCTCGAAACGTGGTAACTAACACCATGGCCAATTCTCGGAGGGGGATTGTCCTCCACCAAAATTCCAAAAATCCACCACCATTTACTATCATTTTTTTAAAATTTTTAGGGTATTTTGAGGTTTTAGTTCTCATACTTACACTTATCAGAAAATTCTGAATTTTTGCATAATGTTTTCTAGTATAAATTAGAGATTTATCAAACCATGATGATTATATTATATTAAAAAATTTATTACTCATACATTACTCACAAATTTGTTATGTGTGTGTTCTAACATGAAATCTTATTAATTTAGTGTTTATTTTGGATATCACATGTTGAGTGGGGGGAGAAGTGCAAGTGCAAATGGAAAGAAACTCACCTAGATGCACCTTAAGGTAACCATATATAACACTTTAGAATGACATAAAACTTTTTCATATAGAACTTTTTGTACACTTTCATATTTAAATTATGATATTACATGCATTATTGTTCTAGAAATTTGATATTTTATGCAGGAATAGAGTGAGTATATAATAAAACATTTAAAAAAAATATACACTTATAACGATGGTTCCCACTGGAATCATCTTTAAAAGCCTTCCATAAGCACTTCTAATGACGGTTCCGGACTAGAACCGTCATTATAAGTGTTTTTTTTATTTATTTATTTTATTTAGTAGCATGTTAGATTTTACACGTGTCGTTGATGTGGGCTTATAACGACGGTGCTCGAACCTCGTTATAAACAACTGATTTATAACAACACTCGCAATAACAACGGTTCGGGAAGCGTCTTTATATGGTCTTTTTAACCGTCATTAATGAGCTATTCTGTACTAGTGTAGCCATTAAGGTTGAAGCATAAGTTTTGAAGAAAAAAATTCTTTTAAAAATACTCATAATGATGACTTTTACAAATCATCTTGGAAGGGCAAAAACAAATTTCAAAACCAAGATTTTCCTTCCAATTTCTCAAAACAAACCACCCCACATCCTAAAGATTCTAAAGACAAACCTTCTACTCCTAAATCACCCACCAAAACCTTAAGTCAAAAATGCTTTAAATGTCTAGGTTTTGGGTACATTGCTGCTAACTACCGAAGTAAAAGAACCATAATGATAAAAGAGGTAAATAAAGACCAAGTAAAAATGAAAAATGAAAAAAATGATGAAAATAATAAAATTGGGCTCATCACTTCACCAAACGTGGTGAAAACCATAATGTTAATTCATCCAAAAATAAACACTATCGGCTCACTTCGGTAGTTTCCTTCCTTCTCTTGTTTATCTATTCATAACTCTAAGTACATGCAACATTTGTTAGAGAAATGTGGGAATATTTTTCAAAATCCTTCTAAAGGTTTACACCTTAAAAGAAGTTTTTCACACCAAATTCCTTTTGATCCTACACATTCTCTACAAACCTTACATGTATCTAGAACCATTCCACCCAAACTCTGAAAAATCAATGAGCATAAATTTACTTCACCACGCACATATATAAATCAAGTGAACAAATTGACTATGTTATTTGCAGGAGTTCTAAATTCGAGGACGAATTCTTTCCAACCTGGGGGGCATGATACAAACCGCAACAACAAGTAAATGATTAAGGACATATCAAGAACTTCACAAAAAGGTTAGTTGTCTCAGTATACAAAGCCAGGCCCCACCAAACCTTTAGAAAGCATCAACAGAAGAAGAACTAGATACAAACCAGAATATCCGAAGTTTTTCCTTCTTGTCTTTCCAGAAGAGAAAGTTGTGTAAATAAATTGGGGCTCACTTTGGGGGGTCCAAATAGAAGAATAAACTAGAGTAAGATGTACTTAGTAATTTGAATAGGATGTGCTTAGTAATTTGAGTAGGGTGTGCTTAGTAATTTAAGGAGGGTGTGGTTAGTAATTTGGACTTGTGCCAAGCCCACCCACCTTTCATGACAAGTGCTTCTCGGTTTAGGGTTTCTTTGACCTACCTTTTAGAAGGCTTCTCACAAATGACTACCCTACCTTGCTATCTTATTCTCCAAGACACTCTCTCCGATAAATAAAGTGTCATGCCTCATGTATTGACACGTTGAAAGTTTAAGTAAAGAAAATCTGCAAGAGTGATTTTGTAAGACTTGTGAGTTCATGTTGGGTCTTAACTTAGGTGGGTAATATCTCAAGTGGAGGCTCTAGTTATCTGGGTCTTATCTTGGGGGTAATATCTCAAGTGGCGGCTTTTGCATCCCTCATCTTGGAGTCCCTCTACTCCATGTGGCGTGACATCCTCCTTTCTCTATAAGCTCTCTTTATCTCTTCATCTTTTTCTTTTTATTTCTCTTACTCCTTCCTTGCGCCTTCCCTTTTCTCCTTAAGTTCTTATCTATCTTCGTTTCATTCGGTCATTCCATCTTCTATACTCTTAATTCCACTACATCATTATCACCATATTATTGTCTTTTCTCTTTGCCATTATGAAGTGCACCTTCACACTTACTTAAGCACTTGGTTAAGTTCGTGTTCACTGGGAATCTTCATAGGGTTCTCACCTTTAATTGCTAAAAATAAAAAATCATAAACAAAGGGCAACCCATAAAATGTGCAATCTTAAAATCAACTCACATCAACCAAACCCTTATCCAGAAATGACTGCTTTTCAAACAATACTTGTGTTTATCTAGGAGTTGTTGTGTTCCGATGAATAATTAATCTTAACCAAGAGTGACTTTTGTTGCAAAAAATACTGTGAGTTGTTTGACCAAGAGTAATTGAGGTCCAAACAATACTCTAGGTTGTCTAGCGAGGAGTGGTTATGTTCCAAATGATACTTGGGTTTTTAGTCAAGAATAGTTTCATGTTCAACTAATACTTGGGTTGTTTTAGTCAAGAGTGGTTGGGGTCCAAATAATACTTAATTGTATATTCACAATGTTAGTTGCCTAATGAAACTTGACCAAGTTTTTCAATAATTGGACATAGTATTCATTTACAATTGAATGAGTTTAGCATAAATCCTTATTATCCTTAATCATTTGTATATTGCATGTTATAAAGTCTGAACTAACTTAGGAAGGAGAGTTTTTCAAACTAAGTCTTTTGAATAAAGTTTTAGCAGTTTTTCTGTTAACTCAATGTTGCGTTTGATCATACTGTATCAGATGTAATATTGGGGAAAATCTACCAAAAATTTTCAATATGCAACTAAAGTCTCCCTTCTCTATATTTCACATAATTTCATAACATGGACCAATAAAATAAAATCCTTTGTTTTCCATCTCTAATATAATCAACACCACAATATCCCACAAAAACTCAAATATTTTATATAAAAAAAATTGTGGGTAATAGTACCTAATAAAATGAGGTTAATTGTACCTCCCAAATATAAAAAATTTATTTTAACATCTTTAAGATGAGAATTTTTTTAATATCTGACTAAAAATAAGCACATAAACTTACACTAAAGATGATATCAATTATTCTTACAATGAGTTAAATAAAGATCCAAATCTTACCTTTGAAAACTAGTTGATCATAGATTTAACTTCCTTACCCTTGGTCACGTTTAAATATGGATGGATTAAAGTCGTCAGTAGTTTGTAGTTCTTCAAGTTGAACTTTTTAAAGCACTTCCAAGATATAATTCTAATGAATGTAGATCTCTACACAAAAATTAACCTCTATATTGGTCACTATTTAGGTTAGTGACTCAAATAGCGACTAAACCAAGTACAATGCTAAAAGTGTAATCATTGTTTTAATTAGTGGCTAATTTTAAAGATATTGTTATTTAACTATCATATCTTTAGTTGCTATGCTTAAATCGGTCTCTCTAATATTGGTTTCCTAGTTAACTGTAACCAATATTACGACAAAAAAATGATGGTTGCAATTTCTATCACAATTTTTTATTTCTCTTAAACTTATATTTAACAATCAGTTATAGATTTCATCCCAATACTTTTTTTTGTCACTAATTAAGTCACAACATTTTTAGTTTTCTTTTAAATGATCACAAATTTGATCACGACATTAAAGTTTAAATACAATATTTAGTCGCTTATTTAATTGCAACCTATTTTTCAAAACTGGTTGTATATGATTTCAGTTGTTATTTCAGGATTATTGTTGATACTTATTTTATTTTAAAAATATATAGTTTAATATATTTTAATAAGTGTTAAATTAACATGGTACTTATTATATTAATTTGTTGTAAAAATAATTTTTAATCCTAATCCAGATAGCATCTTCTCATCCGATTTGGGTTTTTCTTGAAATTTGAAGGAGACTGGTAGAAGCTTAATGGAAGGATTGTGTCAAGGATGACTTCATTGGAGCTATGGATTCCTTGGAGTTGCATGAAGAGTAGGGAGAGTGATTGGTTCGGTCATATCACTTGGAGAAGTGAAGGAGGAGACCAAAGATGTCTATCCTAGAGAGGTTTAAACGAGGGAGTGTTTAGGCTAGCAATTTGGTAGCATAACACTCATATATTTGATCTGCTAAAACATGAACCAAACACCCCAATTTATAGGTTTAAGGGTTGACCATTTACAAGCAAAAAGGGTTGAAAATTCAAATGTAATTCAGTTTGAAATAGGCACCTAAGATCAAGTCACAAGGCAAGCATGATTAAGTGTGCACCATGTGACCTAAATAGGTCTAATGACCGGCCTAGGCTTAATATGGGCTACAATTAAGCTCAATTATACCCTAGGTAAGTTTTAGAAGCCTAACCCTAACCCTAATTTACTTAAAACAAAATTAAAAGTAAAAACTCCTACTCTACTTTTAAGGAAGAAAATTTAAATCATACTCTAGAATTTACACAAGGTTATGGCATTTTTTATGTATAAAAGGGTGTCTCTATCATCAGTACCAGAGTCTCAATCTTCTTGTATCATCATTGTCATAGCTCCAGTGGTTTGTCTTGAGCTGAGACCTATGCCATCATCCCCTCCCTCTTGAAAAGGATTTCTCCTCATATCAAAAGTCTTTGCCTCATCATTTGTGCTACCTGTAAAAGGTGTTATATCGATAACATTGTTTATGCTACATCTTTGTAACTGAGTGAAAGTTCGTAAAAGGGGAGAAGTTAAGAAAAAAGGGAGTATAAGGAGTGAAGATCAAGTTAAGGAGGAGCAAAGCATGAAGACTAAGAAGAAGAAGAAGCAAAGATCAATGTCTTCTATATTTTTTTTTCTCTATGCTTAAATGTAGCATACTAATAAGTATGATATGTTTATTGAATAAAACAATAGGTTTTTATTTTTTAAAACTATACATTGAAATCGCTCTACTTAATTCCTTGGATTCCTTTTGTTGTAACCTATAATAAATTAGCTTTCTAACTGAATGATAAAGGTTATATATTCTTGACATGATATGCCTAAAAAAAATTAACTTTATGATTCAATAAGTTTGACTACCCATCAAACTCACTTTTCTTCTATGTGTGTGTGTGCATGTGTGTATGTATTTGTATAATGTTGAAAAATGTTTTATAAAATCTTGATCTATTGAACCTTGTTTTCAAAATATCATATTTAAAAGTTTGTTGTTTTAAAAACCATAAAAAATAAGAAGATTGTTAGGGAAAAGTCCAACAACCCATAACTTTTTATTAAGTGCTATAACAAAGCATAAAACATGGTCATGCTTCATCTATAAGACGATAGCCTTTGTTAGAATAACAGATCATTAAGATGCAAGTGTTTCATCTATCAAAGGATATAGCCCTAAGTTGTCTTATCTTACATTTGATAAACATTTATTGAGGCTTACATGATATGTGCATAGTCTTAAGCTAGCATAGTACTTCAAGAATATATGTAAGCTTATTCTATGTTGTAGAGAATGTTCACTTCTTTCATTAGTCCAATAAGATATTTTCAAACATATATCACATCAAAGGTCTCTTGGGAAATTAGTTAAAAGAAACGCCTATCTACTTAATATGACTCTATGTTCTAAAAACTTCAAGTAAAAACACTCTGTCCAACGACAGTAAGTACATCTAGCTATCAAGATGTCACTTAAAGAATGGAATAACATTTAATGCATGCATGAAGATCATTTAATTAATCTTTTATGTCCACTAAAACTAGGTAACTTTACAAAAGGAAAATAATTCTTTGGTTGGTGTTGATGATGGTGCCTAGCTTCATAATTCTACACTCTCCATTACTCTTCTTCTTCTTTTTGACTTCCATAATGCATGTAATGTCTTGTGGTTCTTCTAGGATCCCGCCTCCTTTCTCTAGCTAATCTCTCTTGAGTATCCCTTGCATTCTTTCCACTAGTTTTCGCATTTCTTCTTCCTTGTGGGCCAAGCTCTTCTTTGTATTCTCAAGCTCCCCCAAAAGACATGCCTTTTGAGGAGATAACGGTTTTGAAGATTCTCCCGAAAACAATTGAGTCATGATTTGCACAATGAAAGCAAACAATTAGTAAAAAACAACAATTTAATGCACTCACTCATGTGTATCACTCGGCTATTTAGTAAAGGATGGAAAAAGGTTAACTTCACTCAAGAAAGGTTTTGCAATTTTTTCAAATGGTCTACACTTGGTAGCAACACTTCAAGTGAAAGAGGTCAAAGCTCTTATCACTTGCTCATACAAAGAACTCCAACAAAACTTTAAGAAAATTTTAAAGACAAGCAAGAAAAGTTGAAAGAAAGACAGCTAAACCAAAATGGAAGTATGATGATGACGAAACTTACACAAGAAAAACACTTATGAAGACTCAAAGAAACTTATTTAAACTTTACCTATGAAGGTTTAATGTCGTTAGAAATTGTAAAAGTAAGAAGGATAAAATTTCACAAATGTGAAAACAATTTGCAACATAAAAAGAATCATCTTAGGACTTTAAACTTGAAAAGTGAATTGCATTCAAATTGTTTTTGTATTTTTTTTTAAGGATTTAAAATGTCCATATTTTTTATATGCATATTTTGTCATTCACTTTCAATTTTCATAAATAGATTTTGATTAAATTCATATGATCATTTGAATTCTTTGTTTAGAACTAAATCAACTACCACTTAAACAAACTCTAATTACTTTTAGTTCTTAACAATTAAAAGAAAATAAGAAGAATGGATTTAAAGACTCCTAGAACACTAAGAACATAAAACTCAAGCAAAAGAGGTAAGGTAAAAAAATCGACTCAAAATAATTCAAAAACTAGAATTTAAATTGCTTAATGAATAAAAAGACAGAATTGTAAATGACAAGAATTTAAAGATAGAATTGAAAGGTGATTAAAGATAAAAGTGGAATTTAAATTGTTGGAAGATAAAGACATAATTGAAATGTTATGGAATTTTAAAGCAAAAAATCAATCCAGCTGTTGTATGTAATTTACATACGGATTTATCCCTATGTAATGCAATAAATTTTATTTTTAATTTTTTCATTATTATTTAGACCTACCTTTATTACTATTAATGTTGGAAGCACTTTGCAGTGGATATGACTCGAACCCAAGTCCCAAATTAATATTGGAAGGAAACTGCAACAGGCAGGATTCGAACACAAGTCCTTCCAGTCACCAGAGAAGCTTTAACCACTAAACCAGACAAGTTCTTCTATCATATTACGATTTTTATTATACTTATATTAATGGGAAGAAGAGAAAGGAGAGGAAGAGGAAGGGGAAGAAGAGAAAGGAGAGGAAGAGGAAGAGGCAGAAGAGCAAGGAGAGGAGGAAGAGGAAGAGAAGGAGGAAGAGAAGGAAGAGGAAGAGGAGAGGAGGAGGAAGAGAAGAGGAAGAGGACGAGGGAGAGGAGGAACACGAGAGGACGAGGAGGAACAGGAGAGGAAGAGGAGGAAGAGGAGAGGAAGAGAAGAGGGAGAGGAGGAAGAGGCGAGGAGGAGGAAGAGGAGGAGGGAGGGAGGAAGAGGGGAGGAGAGGAGGAAGAGGAGGAAGAGGAGGAAGAAGAGGAAGAGGAGGAGGAAGAGAGGAAAAGAGGGAGGAAGAGGAAAAAACGAAGAGAAGAGGAGGAAAAGAGGAAGAAGAGGAAGAAGAGAGGGAGGAAGAGGACGAAGAGGAGAAGAAGAGGAGGAAGAGGGAGGAACAAGAGGAGGAAGAGGGGGAAGAGGAGAGGAAGAGGAGGAAGAGAAGGAAGAAGAGGAAGAGGAACAAGAGGAAGAGAAGAGAAAGAGGAAGAGGAGGAAGGAGAGGAAGAAGAAGGAGGAAGAGGAGGAAGGAGAGGAAGAAGAAGGAGGAAGAGGAACAAGAGGAAGAAGAAAGAAGAGGAAGAAGAAACAAGAGGAAGAAGAGGAAAAAAGAGGAAGAAGAAAGAAGAGGGAGAAGAGGAAGAAGAAAGAAGAGGAAGAAGAGGAAGAAGAAAGAAAGAGGAAAGAGGAAGAAGAGGAAGAAGAAAGAAGAGGAAAGAGGAAGAAGAGGAAGAAGAAAGAAGAGGAAAGAGGAAGAAGGAAGAAGAAAGAAGAGTAAAGAGGAAGAAGAGGAAGAAGAAAGAAGAGGAAGAAGAGGAAGAAGAAAGAAGAGGAAAGAGGAAGAAGAGGAAGAAGAGGCAGAACAGAAGAAGAGGGAGAATAGGAATAAGATTCGAAGAGGAAGAAGAGGCAGAAGAGGATTAATATTCATAATATTATTAATATTCAGATTATTATTAATATTCATAATATTATTAATATTATTAACAATAATAATATTAATAACAATAATAATATTAATAACAATCTTAAAAATAATAATAATTATAATAAAAATCATAATATTGTAAAAGAATTTGTCTGGTGTAGTGGTTAAGGTTTCTTTTGTTACTGAAGAAACTTGGCTTCGATTCCCACCTGCTGCAGATTTTGTTTTGTCTATTATTTACATACGGAAAAATCCGTACGAACTTAACCAAGTAGTTAAGTAAGTGTGAAGGTTCCTTTCTACAGGGTAAAGAGAAAACACAAATATGGCGTGGAGGGGGAGGAGACTCCAAGATGAGTGGTGAAGAGCCGCCACTTGAAGTGCACAAACACCCAAGATAAGACCCAATTTTTAGGAGACAAAGCTCACTAATCACTCTTGCAGAGTTTCTTTTCTATTCAAAATTTAATGTGTGAAATACATGAGGCAAGACACTTTATTTATAGGAGAGAGTGTCTTGGAGAGGAAGATAGAGGGGTAGGGTTTTCATTTGTGAGAAACCTTCTAGAAGATAGGTCAAAGAAACCATAAATCTAAGTGCACATGTCATGAAAGGTGGGCTTGGCACAAGCCCAAATTACTAAGCACACCCTACTCAAATTACTAAGCACACCCTAACATATTCTTCTATTTGGCACCCCTAAAGTGAGTCCAATTTATTTTACATAAACTTGTCTTGTGAAAAGACGAGAAGGAAGAACAACTGATATTCTGGTCCATGTTTGGTTCTTCTTTTGTTGAGTCTTTTATGAGGCCTGGAGGGGTATTGCCTTGTATACTGAGATGAGTGACCTAGTTGTGAAGTGTCTGTTGCGTCCTTGGTCATCTACTTGTCGAGTTGGGTTGTATCAGCGCGGGAGGGGTTGTGCGTGGTTCTTTATTCTTGGAGAGCAGGGGAGGGCATGAGGGGTGGTGTGCCTCTTTGGTGCATAAGAAATTTCTTGGAAGTTCAAGAATGGTAGAGGCTTCTGTAGGTTTCTTGATACCTTGGGGTTGTTTGAAAGAGCAAGAAGTGGTTCCAATTAAGAAGTCATATGCTTCACAAGGTCAAAGGAAAACCTTTGCCTAGGCCTTGGGCAATACCTATGACATCCTATTGTCTCAACTACCTACACCTTGTATCAAGGGAGACATGGTTGTTGTCCAGGTTGAGGAGGAAGATTACTTAGTGAGTCTTGGCGATTGCAAGAATCACCTACATGGGATGATTATTTTATCTAAGGGTGATAAACCTAATAAACCCCTCACACACCTTGATTTAACCAAAAAACTACAGCTTGTATGGGAAGCTCACGGACCATGGAAAGCTATACCTCTTGTAACATCCCTATATTTTTCCCATATCCAATAACCATAATCTATATGAAATATCAAAATAAATATATAAACATAATACAAATATGTTTACAACTCTTCCATATAGTATTTCAAGACATATCCCTCATCATAGGACTTTAAATATTTATGTAACATTAAAACAAAAATTCAAAAGAAAATAAACATTTTTATCATCCAACTTCTCACTGAGAAGCTCTATCACCTGTAACATCATCTGCTCCCATGTAAATACACGATAACCACAGATTAAAGAAAGCAACCACAAAACAAAGCAAAGGGTAAGCTAGCTATTTTAAAACCTCTAATATAAATGTAACTTTAAATATCCACATAAAGCCATCAATTCTCATGCATCTCCACATAACCATCAAGTGTCTATCAAAATTCATAATTCATCTTTCTCATGTCAGACTTCTATTGACTCACAACACATAGATACTTGACTCTACTTCTAGAAGACTCGTGTATTGAAATTAGTATCTAGAGACCAGCACCTGTCATACTACTCGCTGTAAAATCCACACAGCCATGCGCATAATCAGCTCAATATCTCATCATCTCATATGACAAGTTAAATCCATTTTATTTGCTCTGATCAGTTCTTTCAAACCTCAGACTCAACCAAATGGACCTCCTTCAACTCTCAGCAAATGAATAACTTCATCTATGTGATTCCATTATATCAATAGAGAATAGGATTGTCTCATTCACAGGATACTCACAAATCAATACTCCCTAATAACAATCTCAACACAACATTTCCTTTCCTGAAAATACTATGTCTTGATCAGACTCTTACCTCATTACATACATCATTTAACACATCAATGCACAATTCAATCACATTATATTGTAAACTTTCTAAACAATCCAAATATATCTCAAAATTCACTTAAACACATAACTAAGTTCCTTTAATCATACTTTTAATTAAAATTTAAAATTTTTACTTAAAAATAATAAACAATAATAAATTAGGCTTACAAAAGCAAAAATAAAAATTTTAAGTTTTTTTTTTACAGAGAGTCCAGCTTGAGCGAAAATTTACTCTCTTGTTTGAGCAAGATCAATCCTAAGAGCATCAAGAATTTCATCACAAGTCTTGCCTGACCGAGATTCCTTCTCGCTTGAGTGAGAATGGACCCGAGAGCATTCCATCTTTCCATTTTATTCTCGCTTGAGCGAGAATTAGCTCGCCTAAGCGAGATATGTAGATAAATCTGCATAGTTATGCCTAATTTCATCATTCATATTCAAACAAAAACAATTTCAATAATTCATTTCACTTCAAAAGTAACTTACACTATATCAACTATACAAATCAACCAACTTTTCAGATTCAAACAAAAGCATCTTCCATAAATCATCCATATCAAAATCAACATATTCACATTTTATTTCAAACAATATTCTGCATTACTCATAAACAATCAATCTTGCAAACAAAATTTGGAATTGGTGACCACATCACCCCCACATTCAGATCTTCTAGCTTAGGGTTCTAATGAAATTTTAAACTAGCTTCCCTTACTTGAACTTGAGTAAATGCGCACTATGAGCTCCAAACCTACCAAAAGCTCAAGGGTAGCTTAACCTGCACCACAGAGTCCGAACGAAAAATCTAACTATAACATTAGGACCCTAAGCTAACAGAGATTAACCCTGAAGCTAAAAGAGACATGCAAAGCCTATGCAAAGACAACCTAACAAGTTCAAAATTTAACTCAAAGAGAAAAGCAAAATTGAACTTACTGTATTAAAGATTCTAATCAAGTAGTCTTGTAGTATTCACTGTTGTAAGGACCTAGAAACTTTAATTGGAATAAAAGTGTTATATTTAAATAATTTCAGAAGATGTTATTATTTAAAATACAAAGAGTTGGTAATAGAAGTTTCGTAGCAGTCGGACATCGGACGTCGCCCAAGGTCTGGGGTCAGCTGGTAGAGGTCGGTCGGCTGACCATTGTATTAACCAAGTAGTCAGGTGCGATGACTTTATCGTGAGGTAATCACGTGGATGTGCTCGAGGAAACATGTGGATCAAGAAGAGTAAAGGAAGAAAAGTGTAGCTAAGAAGTCTTCTACGAGATCGCTGTTATTGAAGACGGAGGCGATGTCCGACTTCTTTGGCACATAATCGCCTATGGTGTACATGATCGCTGAATGTGCACTTAGTATGTGGTCAAGGTGCTGGATTAACCATAGTGGGTTCCAAAACCACGCGTATCAAGGTGTGGGTTAAGCCCCAGATACGCTGTGCATGCGAAGCTCTATGCTTGAGCATAAGAAATCGTCCTTAGTGTTGCATGCATGGGCGCACGAGGAGTAGTGCTGATCTATTCTTGGAAATGTGAAGCTACCGACGTCACCAAGCCATGTGGAGGTGATACCTTGGACGTAACATAGTGGGATGAAGAACCTTCAGCAAGGTGTGACGATGTGACATCGGTGACCAGAGTAAGGCGATGTGTTCTCGTCACACACAAGGGCGATAAGAGATCGCCAACAGGTTGAGAGGAACATCGGTCATCAACCAGGATGGGAGACACATCGGTGGTCTGCCAGGGTGAGACATCGGTGGTCCTCCAGGGAGAGACATCGGTCGTCCTCCAGGGAGAGACATCGGTCGTCCTCCAGGGAGAGACATCGGTCGTCTTCCAGAGAGAGACATCGGTCGTCTTCCAGAGAGAGACATCGGTCGTCTTCCAGAGAGAGACATCGGTCGTCCTCCAGGATGAGTCATCGGTGGAAGGTTATCGCGCGATGTCATGTTTCACACAGATAAGGTGGGACCCAGGCTCCCAGCATGAGACGTCCTGCACGCGCGACATGTAGACAAAAAGGGTGTTTTAGAATAGTTAGCATCAGAGAGTTGGTATGCGCAAGAACCCACGTGGTCATACTGTTCAAGGAAGTGTGCACGCAAGCTTTCCTGCAGAGTGGGCAGGGGGCAGCGGCATTTCTGGGCAAGTTGGCTTAGTTTTAAAAACTCACTTCTGAGAGGAGAGAACGGGGCTGTGGTTCAAGAGTGACAGAGTGAGTTTACCTTCATCCTCCTCTTTTCTCTCCTTCGCGCTGCGATTCAGGCATCCTCAAGCACCAGTACGACGAGCGACGACTGCCCTTGGACACCTGGGGAGTTCTCTGCGAGTTTTCCGTCAGGACGCTAGAACAGAGTTAAGGCATCTTTAAGCTTCGGTGGGTTTTGGAGCTCTTGGTGTTTTGCGTAAGTCCAGGTAAGGGAAGCTAGCATTTTCGTTTATAAAAACGTTAGGCGAGTAGGTTCTGAAGTGAGGGCGACGTGGTCGCCGGTTCTCATATTGCTTTTCACGATACTCTGTTTTTATGTGTGGGGCGACGTAATCGCCGGTTTTAATGTTGTCTTCGAAATCCCCTGTTTTAGTGTCGCTTTGAACTTGTTTGAGATTGATATGTGAAATGCATGCGTTATTGGAAAAATCTGAACCTTGATACGATTGTTGCTGTGGTTGGAATCGTTCATTTAAGTGTTGTATGGTGCATTGGGTGAATTGATGATCTTTAGCTGTCCTGTGTGGACTTCTCTTGCTGTCCTGTGTGGACTTTACTTGCTGTCCTGTGTGGACTTCATTAGCTGTCCTGTGTGGACTTTACTTGTTGTCCTGTGTGGACTTTACTTGCTGTCCTGTGTGGACTTTACTTGCTGTCCTGTGTGGACTTTACTTGCTGTCCTGTGTGGACTTCATTAGCTGTCCTGTGTGGACTTTACTTGCTGTCCTGTGTGGACTTTACTTGCTGTCCTGTGTGGACTTCATTAGCTGTCCTGTGTGGACTTTACTAGCTGTCCTGTGTGGACTTTACAGTGGTGTGGTATGTGTCTATGTGTGTTGAGTCAGTGGAAGTCTGACGTGAGAAATGAGAAAATTTGAAATTAATAGACACTTGATGGTTTATGTGAAACAAATAACACTTGATGAAATTGTGAAGTGTGTGAAATGAATGGGAAAATTGATGGATTTTACGTGAGTGTGTTAAAATTGTTTTATCTTGATTTTAAAGTTTCATATCCAAATTCTCTTTAAAATATCTAGCTTACCCTGCATTTTTGTTTTGTGGATGTTTTCTTAAACCTGTGATGATCGTGTATAATTTACACGGGAGCAGACGAGGTTGCAGGTAGTAGAGCTCCTCTGTGAGTGGTCGCTGGAAGGAGATCGCCTGTTTCTGTTTTTGTTAGGCGATCGCCTGTTTCTGTTTGCTATTAGGAGATCGCCTGTTTTTTTTTCTTTTTGCTGTATTTGTTTAAGTTTTGGAAATTTACCGATTATGTATTAAACTCCCTGTGAGGAGAAAACTTCATTACATATATATAATTATGTTCACTTCAATATATTTGTTTACCTTTATTTTTATTATATAAATATGAAAAGAATTTGGCGGGATGTTACAACTGTCAGGAGTTTGATGGTGGACTCCGATCGTCAAACTGATGAGCAAGGAGATCAGAATTTTAGAGAGAATGTAGAGGAAAGGAAAAATGAGTTTTAAGAGAGATGATAGTTCCTTTAAAATGAAACCTGAATAACTGAATTTCTATTTATATACTCTTTTAAATTTAATAATAAAATATTTAGGTGCCATTTTAATTGTACCACTTATACTCTAAGACTATTTTTCTCGATCCTTACACCTCTTGGCAAGGGCTTTTATGATTTTGAGTTTTCTTCTTTAGAGGACATGAGTTGGGTTCTCGGGGTTGGCTCATGGCAGTTATCTCTTAGCTTCTTGAGACTATTTTCCTTGACAAAAGATTTTGTCCCATCTACTATGAAAATCATGTTAAAATTTACAATTTTCCTCTAGAATATTGGATACCTAGGGCTATATTTTCTATTACTAGAGGAATCGGTACCCCTTTGTCTTTGGATGATCATAGTATGAAAAAAAATAGGTTTTTTTTTTGCAAGAGTGCTTGTTGATATTGATCTTTTATCCTTTCTTCCTAATCAACTCTTGGTTGAACATTCAGGGTTTGCTTTATAGATGATATAAAATATGAGTGGCTCCCTCTATTTTGCTTTCATTGTAAGATGATTGGGCATGATCTTGCTCAATGTCATGTGTTTAATGCTCAGAATCCTGTTGTTGTTGGTCGTCAACATAAGTCTTAGAACAAGAAAATTACTGAAGATAACAAAGAGCAGGGGAAATCTGTGGGGGCTCCAGTGGTTCATAAACAACATAAAGAGTATAGGAAGAAAAATCCTATTGAAGTGATTGATCCACAAAATAAGATCTTTGATAGCTCTGTCGATAATTTGATAATCACAGTTTTTGGTGGCACTAAAGCTGGGACAACTTGATTCAAATAAAATAGATGGAGGGGAGGATATATTTTCTGACATGCCTCCTATAGAGGATGCATCGGATCATGATAGATCCTCGCCTCGGCAGAATTTGTCAAACACCCTTTCTGACGATGCCAAGGTTTTAGAATCACCTATTACAAAAGATTATCTACATTCACAAGTTGCTATGGCTATTATTGATAAGGTTACTGCTTCCAAATCTATTGATGCCAATCATGTATTGGAGTGTTTTGATACTGTTATTGTTCCATATTCGCCAAGGAAGAGTTCTCTTATGAATGAACAATCACTTGTTGCTGCTAAAGCTCTACTTCCTGATACCAGTATGTTGGCTCTGCAAAATCCTTTTTCATCCTTGATAGTTTAGAAATTGCAGATGCGACAGGTGGCCCTGATACTGGTACGCCAGTTATCCCGACTTAAATTGTTGATTTACATCATAATGAGCAGATAATTGAAGAAAATTTGGTGACATCTAAATTTTAGGCTGATCATAATGAGGCTGAGGAGAATGTTAGTGATAATGGGGAGGATTGTGTACGCACCACTAGAAAACCAGGGAGACCGCCTAAAGGGGCTGGTAAATCCAAAAAAAATAACTGCTAAGGCAGTTCCATCCAAAAAGTTACCATGAAGGTTTCTTATTTTTATTTTTTTGGAATGCCAGAGGTCTAGCAAACCAAAAAATTGTGGAGATGTTGTTTAATTTACTTAAACAACATAAACATATTCTTGTTTTCATCGTTGAACCCATGATGCCTTACACTAATGCTTTGGATGTTCTTTTCAAAAGTGTTGATCTGCATTTGGGTATTAATTCTCCTATCGTTAATAAAGCTGCTAAGATTTGGTGTTTGGTGGTCCCAAATCTTGTCCAAAATTTCTTGGTTAATTCTCATTTTATTTCTGTAAATTGCCTTTTGCATGATAAAAGCTTTAGTTTTGTTGGGGTTTATGGAGCTAACACATACTCGGTTAGAAGACTTTTGTGGAGGAATCTTAGCTTCATCACTGGCCCTTGGTGCTTTAGAAGATTTCAATGTTGTTCTCTCGATTGATGATTGTAAAGGTAGGGTTGCTCCTAATCAGGTTTCTTGTAATGAATTCCTTAATTGGATTAATAATAATATTCTTACTAGTATGTCTTTCTCTGGTCCTTGTTATACTTGGAGTAATAAGAGGAGAGGGTTATAGAGAATTGATAGAAATCTTGATAGAGCATTATGTAATGAAGAGTGTCTGGATGAATGGTCCTCTTGTACTTATCAAGTTCTTGTTGAAAATAGTTCTGATCACTCCCGATACAAACCAAAGCAACCATCAGATGACTAAGAACACATTAAACATTTCACAAAAAGGACAGTCATCTTAGTATATAAAGTCGAACCCCACCAAACCGAGAGAGAGCATCAGCAAAAGAAGAACCAGTTATAAACCAGAATATCAGAAGTTCTTCCTTCTTGTTTTCCACAAGAGAAAATTATGTAAATAAATTGGGCTCACTTTGGGGGTCCAAAATAGCAAAGATAGACTAGAATAGGTTCCTATAGCATAATAGGGGGTGTAGTTATCATTTTAGCTTATTTCTAGCCCTTTTGGAAGGATTTTTTGACCTAGTTTCTAGAAGGACAATCCTAAGATGCGGGATTGACTTAGTCAAACCATAAGGCTGCCCATTTTTTCCCTTTTCCCATCCTATCCCTCTTGCTTGTTTTCCAAGGCTCCTTCACCTATAAATAGGAGGCCTACCTAGTGTATTTGACATGTTGAATTGGAATAGAAAAGTTACTCTGCACAAATTGTATGAGGTTTTTGTGAGGCTTAAGTCCTCTAGCTTTAAGGTCTTATCTTGAGTGAGTTGAGAGCTCTCAAGTGGCGGCCCTCTACACTTATCTTAGAGAATCCACCATCCAAGTTTCATGTTCATCCTCTCATTCCATTATTCATAAGTTTCCTTTTCCTTCATCTTTGTCTTTCATCTTCCTTCCATCAATTCTCTTAGTTATATGTTCTTGTTTAATTCCATCTCTTCCATTCGGTCAAATCATTTTGGTGTTCCTTTATGTTCTTTAATTTCGCCTTTGCATCATTATCACCCATATTCTTGTGTTTTTCTCTGTGCCCTTATGAAGTGAACCTTCACACTTACTTAACCACTTGGTTAAGTTCGTGTCCAGTGGGGATCCTTTTAGGATTCTCACTATAATTGTGCTAAAATCTCAATCTTAAGTAAAGTGTAACCTTCAATGAAAACATCTAAAATCAACTCACATAATGTGGTTATCAGAGCTTAGGTTCTTTAAGCTTTATTTTGCTTTGAGTTGATTTGGCACTTTACTTTTCTTGCACCTTTAATTTCTTGCTTTTACATTCTAGAAATTTAAATCCCACCTTTACATTCTTGTCATTTACAATTGTGCTTATTAATTCATTAGCACTTTAAATTCCGCTTTTGAATTTTATTTTTGTGTCATTTATTGTTCTTGCCTCTTTTGTTTTGAGTCTTATGTTCTTTAGTATTCTAGGAGTCCTTATTTTGCTTCTACTTATTTTGCTTCTACTTATTTTGCTTTCAATTGTGAAGATTTAAAAGTAACTAGAAATTTGTTTAAGTGGAAGTAGATTTAGTTCCAAACATAGATTTCAAGTGTTCATTTAAATTTGAATTCCAAACTTTCTTTTGGACAATTGGAAGTGAATGAAAATATGCATGAAATGAATTATGGACATTTTAATTCCATAAACCAAAAACAAGGATAAAAAAAATTGACACAAAAACATCACCTTTTTCGTTGTCCAAATTATCTTTCGACAAAGTGGGTTCATTTTATTTGGCAAATTGATTTCATCATTGTGAAATTTTATCCTTTTGCTTTTACAAGATTCTAGAAGAATAGAACTTCATTGTTAAAAGTTAAGTGTCTTAGAGTCTTTTTGTGTGCTTTTCTTGCTTGTCTTCCTTTTAATGTTTTGTCATAATCTTTTCTTCCAATTTGGTTTAGCTTTCTTTGTTTGAGCTTTTCTTGTTTGTCTTTTAAAGTTCTTAGTTTTGTTGTGGTCTCTTCTAAGATCAAATTGTAAGGATCTAGAAATTTACACATCGGTCGTCTGCTAGGATGAGACATCGGTCGTTTGCCAGGATGAGACATCAGTCGTCTGCCAGGGTGAGATATCAGTCGTCTGCTAGGATGAGACATCGGTCGTCTTCCAGGGAGAGACATCGGTTGTCTGCCAGGGTGAGACATCGATGGATAGTCCTGTTATACGCAGATAAGCTGGGACCCAGGCTTCCAGCGAAGGCGTTCTGCAGGCGCGACACGTAGACAGTAAGGGCCCCCAGAGCAGTTGGCAACAGAGAGTAAGTAGGGCAGGTGGCTCCAGAGTTTTGGGCATACAAAGGTGTCCACGTGGCCATCCTGTCAGAGGAAACTTGCACGCAAGAGTTTTCCATCAGAGTGGGTGGTGGCAGCAGCATTCCTGGGCAAGGTGGTTTATTTTCAAAATCCACTTCTGATAGGCAATGTTCGAACGCTGTTTGGGTAGAGAGAAATCGAGTGAGTTGAGTTTTGGTTCCCTGTTTCCTTTCTCCCCTTCTCTCCACGTTCGAGCATCTTCGCTACCAGTTGACGTTTCTGACACCATCAAGCACCCGTTTAACGATCGGCGACTGCCCCTGGGCTCCGGGCAAGTATCTCTGCAAGTTTCCGATAAAAGCCTTAAAACAGAGTAAGTTCGTCGTGCTCTGTTTTTGAAGTCGCTTTTGAACTTGAGAGAGTTGCCTTTGTATAGGCTTTGCGTGCAACTCTTTTGGCTCCAGAGTTAGTCTCTGTTAACTCAAAATATGAGTGTTATAGTTCGTTTTGTGATCGGGACTCTATGGTGCAGGTTAAGGCATCCTTGAGTTCTCGGTGGGTTTGGAGCTCTTAGTGAGATCGGCTCAAGTCCAGGTAAGGGAAAGCTAGCGTATTTT
>JAAFYQ010000063.1:0-35515 GCA_013389735.1 Phaseolus lunatus | reverse complement strand
GAGAGAACGTGCAAGAGGGAGGATTGTGGGATTTTCCTTGGACGCCCCTTCATTCCTTGAGAAGACCCTACTCCCCACCAAGGCCAAAGAAAAGCTTGAAAGCTTGGAGAAGGACCAATTGATGGAGCAGACAACGAGGCAACTGGGGCAGGCCTTAGCTGCAAATTGCCTTGTCTTCTCCAAGCTGAGGAGGTGGAACGATTCGGTGAAGGAAGAAGCCCTCAAAGCTTTTGAGCTTGCACGAAGTTGAGGAGCTTCAAAAAGACGCACCAAGAGACCAAGGTTCTCATGACTGAGAAGTTTGAGGAGGCCTTGGAATTATCTGCCAAGAATGCCGCTTCCATGCTGAGGTGGAGAGGTTGAATGAAGAGTTGGCAAAGAGGGGCGAGGAGCTGATGCAGAAGGATGAACTCATGGAAAAGACTAAGGAAGCCTTAACGAATTATGGTGCCAACTCCTATATGGCAGGCTTTGATGACACTGTCGCCCAGGCCAGTTGTGTTTACCCCGAATCAAATTTCTCCCAACTTGGCTTAGACAAAATTGTGGTAGACGGGCGGCTAATGGACGAGGAGGAGTAGTGTCTTTGGGTTTCCTTGTAATTAGACACCTTCTGTGACCTTCAAAACAATTTCTAAACTTTGTATATATATATATATATATATATATATATATATATATATATATATATATATATATATATATATATATATATATATGAATGTTGTCTTTTATGCAACGCCTTTCTTAGCCATACTTCGACTAGTATACTGACAATGCATGCTTTTAATAAACACGACAACCATAACTTAACAAACTAAGGGCCATGCATTTTGATCACCTCATGCTTAAGTAACGCGGCTATCACGATTAATCAACTAATGAAAAATCCCGCCACACTTAACATAACCGGGTAATTCACAATGCATTTCATCAACTAATGCAACTAAAACATGTTAACAAAGTAATATACCAATTAAGCATGGAGAACCATGGTGCTCTTAGCAGAGCTATCTACGGGGGGACCTGTACCTCTTGGCCACAAGGGTTGTCCCATTTCACTTTCAACTTGGTTGTGCAAGACTTGTGCACTTTTCTTTCACACGTCCCTCCTCGAGGCTAGGGATGGCTTACGTAGCTGCTTGGGTGTTGATTCCCCTCAAGTCTACTCTTAACACCTTCATGGTGCCTTGTTACCCTATAGGGTTGATCTCGATTTCAATCGAGTACCTAAGCTTGGTTGGTTTCTCCCATGCCAAGGTGGGTTACTCTTGATGCAAAACTAGCTTGTGTTGGCTTCTTCTTTGTTGTAGTTTTGTATGTTGTGGGAGAATGGACTTGAAAATGACATCAATGGCTGAATGGAAGTTTGGAGAAGATGAAATGAAGAGGGGAAGTAGAGGCTTAGAAGAGGTGTGGCCAACTTCTAAGAAGATTCAAGCAAAACACTAATAAAAGTGCAAACTTGAGAGTGAGAATTTGAAGACAAATGAGCTAGCAACTTGGGCAGCATTTCATTATCAATTCCAATCTAATTTACTAGGGGGTTAGCACTTGTATTTATAGTGCTATGGGCAGCCAAGGTGCAAACTTTAACCCTAAAAACTTTTCACTCATAAAAGGACAAGTGACTCTAATTGGAGCAAATCCTCTCAAATTAGAGGTTGACAAGTGTCCTCCTCTAATTGGAGAGAATCCTCTCCATTCCCATGAAGACAAATGTCCTTTTGGCATTGGTGGGAATCCTCTCCATTAAGGAGATGACATGTGGACCTTCATGCCTTCCTTGTCATTCCATGCTTTCTATTTGCACTTTAGTAATTTATTTGTGCACCTTAGATGGCTAGAGTTGCATTAAGGGTGTGGTAAACATTTTAGGTCAAAAAGCCCAAGGAATAAGGTGCAGTAATTTTTTACTAAGAGCAACATCACACTGAAACTGTTTTTTTCTAGGCTAAAAACGTCCTGACTTTTACTGTTTATAACTATTTTTCTATTTTGTTTTTGGAGGTTCTATTTTAACTGGATTTCGAACACATCTCAATAGGGTTATGTGAATTTGTTTATATTTTTTTACCAACATAAAAACCCACAATAAATTCTCACAACAGAGACAAAATTTCACAAAAACTGGAAGAGAAGAAACCTAAGGGATTTGAAAAAAAGAATTGAAACTCAAGACATAATAGAAACCTAACTCTAAGGAACTTGTTAATGATCTAATAACAAGATAAGAGACTCAAAAACAAAAAGAAAAGGACACAAAAGGCACAAAATGACTCAAACGCACATGGATATTCATTGTAAAAACAAGAAACAAAAATCAAAGAAAGGACTACTGGATTTGATGACATATATGGAAACAACATGACTTTAGACAACTAGAAATGGATCATAAAATAAAAATGAAACCAACATAAACTGTTTTTACCAAATAAAATGAAAGAAGACACAAAAAAATTCAAAAGCACACAAGATAAACTTAAAAAGAACTCCTAAACACCAATATAGATGGTTCAAGAAAGAACAAGCTATTTGAACCGATTAAACCAAACAAACAAACAAAAAAATGGTAAAACTAAAAAGAAAACAGAATCAAGACATGAAAAACAACATGGAAATGGAAGAACAAAAGTTAGAACAACTTATCTCTTGAGGACCTAGGCTCTTGATACCAAATGATGCAAAACTAGCTTGTGTTGGCTTCTTCTTTGTTGTAGTTTTGTATGTTGTGGGAGAATGGACTTGAAAATGACATCAATGGCTGAATGGAAGTGTGGAGAAGATGAAATTAAGAGGGGAGGTAGAGGCTTAGAAGAGGTGTGGCCAACTTCTAAGAATATTTAAGCAAAACACTAATAAAAGTGCAAACTTGAGAGTGAGAATTTGAAGACAAATGAGCTAGCAACTTGGGCAGCATTTCATTATCAATTCAAATCTGATTTACTAGGGGGTTAGCACTTGTATTTATAGTGCTATGGGCAGCCAAGGTGCAAAATTTAATCCTAAAAACTCTTCACTCATAAAAGGACAAGTGACTCTCTCTAATTGGAGCAAATCCTCTCAAATTAGAGGTTGACAAGTGTCCTCCTCTAATTGGAGAGAATCCTCTCCATTCCCATGAATACAAATGCCCTTTTGGCATTGGTGGGAATCCTCTCCATTAAGGAGATGACATGTGGACCTTCATTCCTTCCATGCCACTCCATGCTTTCTATTTGCACTTTAGTAATTTATTTGTGCACCCTAGATGGCTAGAGTTGCATTGGGTCCAAGGAGGCCCAATTGTAACTATAGCTAGACTCTTTCTTTTTCTATTTACACCTTACTCTAATTGGTCCAATACATGGCCCATGAAAATTGGCCCAAAACATGGCCCAAGAAAATTGCCCAAATACAAGCCCAAAATAAAGCCTATACTACTCTATTTTATAAAACTAGATAAAAATGGAAGAGCAGACAACATTAACTCTCTCTGAGATGAGAGTCTTCTAAAATCCTTTTTCTGGTTCCAATCTTCTTAACCAAATGTTTCAAGGCTGGATGGTTTTCATCAACTCTGTATACCCTTATTTGCATGCTCTTATTTACTGTTAATTGGCTCATTACCTCCCAGACTCAGAGTCTTACTGAGAAGAGAGCGTATTGCCTCAAAGCACATGCTCAGGGATCCTGAACTCAAAATCTCATTAAGACAGGTCGACTTCCCTGGTTTAAGACAAACAATCTTAGTTATGGCCAACTACGATTTAGGTACCTGAGCCTAGAGTCTTATTGAGCAAAGGTCGTCCCATCGACATATACTCCTAGTCTTGGAGTCTTACCAAGGGGAGGTCATCTTTTTTAGCTTAAGCCAAACGATGGAAAGCTATGATTCTGGGTACCCGAGCTCAGAGTCTTACTGAGCAAAGGTCATCCCACCTGAATCGCTCTGAATCTCAAAGCGCCTGACCTCAGAATCTTACCAAGGCAGGTCAACTTCCCCGGCATCAGCCAAACAGTCTTTGTTATGGCTGGCTACGATTCTGGGCACCCGAGCTCAGAGTCTTACTGAGCAAAGGTCATCCCACCTGAATCGCTTCTAATCATAGAGTCACCTAGGCCTCGGAATCTTACAAGAGGAATAGGTGACCTTGTCATTAGTACACACAGTGCGCTTACTCGGATAATACACCTGTCAAGTCACCTTTCTGGGTGTTAATAGAGTATAACGACAAACATCTTTCATGAATAATTTTTCATTGGGCAACCTCATTAAAAAACCCTGGTAAAGGAAAAAAAGTGTCCCCTTGGTTATTCAAATTGTTCATAAATAACACAGTACATTAACTGAAATCAAATTTGAGATTGGCCCCATTCCACGTGCGGGGTATAGCTCCTCCCTCCAAAGTCTAGAGCCTATAAGCTGCGTTTCCGAGTGCCTCTACCGTGCGAAATAGGCCAGTCCACTTGGGAGACAACTTCTTCTCCAATTGATAGGGGTGAGCCTTTCGCATAACCAGGTTGGCGACCTGGAATTGTCGAGGTCTCAGCTTGGACCTTTGCTTCTGCTCCACCCTCCTCTTCAAAGCTTCAACTTTGATGTGTGCTTGCTCTCGCACCTCGTCGAGTAGGTCTAGGTTCACCTTCCTTCCTTCATTAGACTCCTCTACCATGAAGTTCTGGAATCGTGGCGAACCCTCCTGGATTTCTACAAGAATCATAGCATATGATCCATACACCAAACTGAAAGGTGTTTCCTTTGTGGTGGTAGGCCCACAAGACTTGAGGAACCTTGTCTGCCCAAGTCCCTATAGCTTTTTCCAACCTCCTCTTTAAGCCTCTGAGCAAGATTCTATTGGTAGACTCGACCTGCCCATTTGTCTGAGAATGCTCTACCAAGGCAAACACCGGTTTGATGCCAAGCTTTGTGTATAGCTTGCTTAGCTGCTGACTTGCAAACTGGGTGTCATTGTCAGACACCAAACATTTTGGGATCCCAAAACGATAAACAATGCTTTTCCACACAAAGTGTTGAACCTTGTGGGCAGTTATCTGCGCAACTGACTCAACTTCTATCCACTTGGTGAAGTACTCAATGGCCACCAACAGGTACTTCATTTGACGAATTGCTAATGGGAATGGGCCCAAGATATATATTCCCCATCTGTGGAAAGGCCAGGGGTTGTGAATTGATCACAACTCTTCTGGGGGTGCATGATGCCAATCAGCGTGCTTTTGGTATTGTTTGCATCGCTGTGCATACTTCATGCAATCTTCCCTCATGGTCCACCAATAATACCCCGCTCGAATAACTTTCAATGAGAGAGCTCGTCCCCCGACATGGCTCCCACAAAGACCTTCATGGAGCTCTGCCGTGATACGCGTGCATTGATCTCCGCTTACACAGGTTAAGATAGGATGAGTGTAGCCATGTCTGAACAGCTTTCCATCTATCAGATTATATTTGCCTGCATTCTTCTTGATGACCTTAGCCTCCGCAGGCTCCATTGGGAGCATGCCATCAGTAAGGTACCGCTGATATGGTGTAATTTAGGTTTCGCCAACATCGACTAGGCAAACATCCAGTCATTCCTCTCCTGACAAACCATAGACACTCAACTTGGACACCTTCTGTGTTTCTTAAGTCAGCGATTGGTGCCCTCTTCATGTGATCCCCAAGTTGCCCACATGTTGGACCTCTCCCGCACAACCTGCGGTAGTCCTGGGTGCCTTTAGAGAGGTCTGATCGAGCATTTTGTTCCCTCGGTACATGCACCAATTCGAACATGGGAAAAGTCTCCTTTAAGAGCATGACATAATTTAGACATGAGGTCATCTGAGGATCTTTGCCAGGTATCCGCCCGTGACTTGCCCAGTCACCATTAGCAAATCACTCTTGACCAATAAACTTCGAGCGCCCATCTCCTTGGCTAACAACATCCCTTCTACCAATGCTTCGTATTCAGCCTGGTTATTGCTGGCTTTGAAAGTGAATCTAAGGGCCTACTCGATCAACAATCCATTTGGCCCTTCCAAGATAATACTAGCTCCACTACCTTGCTGGTTGGAAGACCCGTCCAGGGAGAGGACCCACTAGAAATCTTCGTTATCTAGTTGTGTGGCTTTCAAGGAGAGCTCTACCACAACTTCAACATAAACCTGATCCTTGATGGGTCCTTTAGGCTCATACTGCACATCAAACTCGAACAACTCAATTGTCCATCGCACCATCCGACTTGCCATGTTAGGTTTCTGTAGGACCTTACGAATTGGCAGGTCGGTCATGACAATCACTGTGAAGCTCTGAAAATAGTGGCAGAGTCTTTGTGCTTCAAATACAACTACTAAGTTTGTCTTCTCAATGGCCTAATAGCGCACCTCGGGCCCCTGCAGCAACTTGCTAACAAAGTATATGGGCCTCTAAACGTGATCCTACTCTTGCACTATGACCGAGCTAATCACTCGATCTGTAACTACGAAGTACAGGCAGAGGGGAGTACCTGGTAGTAGCTTGCAGAGTACCGGCGAGCTAGCCAAGTACCTCTTCAACTTGAGGAACACCTCTTCACACTCATTAGTCCATACAAAACGATTGTTCCTTTTCAAAGACTGAAAATAAGGATATCCACGGTCTCCTCCAGCTAATAAGAACTGGGATAGGGCAGTCATTCGCCCAGTTAACTGTTGCACCTCTTTTACAGTGGCAGGGCTTCTCACCGCTATGATCGTCGCACACTTTCAGGGTTTGCTTCTATCCCTCCTTCAATGAGGAGAAACCCCAAGAATTTTCCTGCTTTTACCCCAAAGACGCACTTTTCAAGGTTCAGCTTCAAATTATACTTGGCTATCATGGTGAATAGCTCCTCCAAATCAGCAACATGTTGAGCTCTCTCTTTCGAGGCGACGACCATGTCGCCCACAAATGCCTGCACATTTCGCCCAATCATGGGGGCGGGAATTCTATCCATCAGTTTCTGATAGATTGAACCAGCGTTCTTTAGGCCAAAAGGCATTACCTTGTAGCAATAACTAGAGATTTCTGTCATGAACGCAATCTGGTTCTCATCTCGGAGTGCATGCAGATCTGGTTGTACCCCGAGAACGCATCTAGAAAGTTAAGAAGTTTGCAGCCTGATGCGTTGTCTACCAAGGCATCGATGCTAGGCAGCGGATATGAATCCTTAGGACAAGCCTTGTTCAAATCTGTGAAATCAACACACATTCTCCACTTCCCATTGGCCTTCTTGACCAACACCACATTCGCTAACCACTCAGAGTATTGGATTTCCCTTATGTGGTCGGCGTCTAGTAGCTTCTGAGTCTCTTGCCTGATGACCAAGCGTCTCTCTTCATTGAACTTCCTTATTCTTTGTATCACAGGCCTAACATTCGTGTCCATCGTAAGTCGATGACACAGCAAATCAGGGTCGATGTTGGGCATGTCTGAAGCAGACCATGCAAAAGAATTTAGGTGTCTTGCATCTCTTAGCCTAGTGACATGCCAAGCTTAAACTTCTTTCCTTCGATCTCTCCTTCTTAAACCTCACCAGCAGGCTTAGGTCACCTCTCGCTGGTGATCTATACACGAGTGGCCCTTTCAACCTCTTGAGGCTGGGCGACAACCACATATACTCCTCTTCTATTTTTCAAGTTGTTCTCATAACACTTTCTCGCTGCCTTTTGGTCAGATTTGATAACAATCACCCCTCCCTCGAGGAAGGGCAGCTTTATCTTCATGTGCCTAGTCGAGGCCACTGCACCTAACCTGTTCAAGGAAGGTCTGCCCAAAAGGATGTTATAAGCTGAAGCAGCATTGACAACTAAATACTTGATATTGATGGTGCGAGATGAGGTGTCGTCTGAGAAAGCCGTCCTCAGCTCCACATGCCCCCTTACCTCCACTTGGTCTCCAGCGAAACCAAACAAATAGTCGTCATATGGTCTCAGCTGGTCTGGTGACAACTACAACTTGTTAAATGTCGCCCAAAACATCACGTCAGTCGAGCTTCCTTGATCAACAAGGACTCAATGTACCCTTCTTCCCACTGTAACTACCGAGATTACCACTGGATCATTATCATGTGGGACTACATCTCTCAAGTCAACCTTGGTAAAGTAGAGGTCGAGTTCAGTCGGCTGATCTGGCTCTTACGCCTCTACCATCATCACCTCCCTCGCATACCTCTTACGTTAGGAGGCAGTGCATCCTCCTCTTGAAAATCCTCCCGAGATAATGTTAATCTCGCCATGAACAGGCACCTCGTGCCTCTGATCCTCCGCTGGCATCTCCTCCTTCGATCCTTCCTGACTTCCTTCCAGATATTCCTTTAGGAAGCCATCTTTCAGCAGTCCTACCAACTGGTAACCAAGAGCTATACAATTCTCCACATCATGCCCAAATGCCTTGTGGAACTCATACCAGGTATCTTTACTTGGCCCCAAATTCCTATTAGACTTCGGGGGGAACCTCAACTTGTCTTCCATACCTAGCATGGTGAGCAATTCCTTGTAGGTCATTCTGAACATGGGTCAAAAAGGCAAGCCGTCTTTCGCCTTTGACCTAGACTAGCGCCTTCTTGACACATAAGGTGCTCGCTGAGTTGGCGACCTCTTCTCGGTTGTAGCTTCATGTACTCTCATTGGCCCTGCGTAACTCCTCTTTGCTTGCTTGCGACGCATCCAACTTGACCCTGAATTGGTCTTGCCTGAGGGCCTGCTCGGCTCGAACCTTAGCCAAGAGCCTCTCCTGGTTAGCCTTGGATGCCGCCACTATCTCTTAGAGAGTGTTAACAGTCTCTTTGTATTCCTCATCTCATCTAAAAGCTTGAACATAACTGTGGATGGGACCTGGTTTTATTGAGTCCCACGGTGGGTGCCAAATGTTCCTGCCGGTTGACCTGGTCGCCGGTAGATTCCAATGACTGGTTCTGACCCCGCCTATCTCCACTGGAATCTGTACTTCCCTTTGGTTGCTTGGACGCGGCTCCGTTGAGACAGAGGGTGCCCTACCTATTAATTGCACTCTGACGATCAAGTCAGTGCAGAGCTTATAAGAAAGAAGAAGTATCTAGTTTCAATCTTAGAAATAGTGTACCTTTCACCTGGGATCTCAAGTCCCTTTTATATACTACCTCTTGTAACAACCTTCCCTCACGAGAATCTTATCTCGAGGGAGAGCATGTTCAATGGGAGAAGATTCTATTACAATGTGCACAATCTTAGCGCCATTACTGCACAGAATCTTATCTCCTTGAAGTGCATAAATTCTTAACAAAATAACCACCAGGGTTCCAACTCATGTACCAGCATCAGGGATATCATGCATGCAACCTTACCTATCAAGCCCTAAAGCTCTTGGGCTTAGGTTTATAGAGAACATTTTACTTGTACTAGACCCGGATGCACAAAATGCACCCCTAGGTCCATTAACATTCTTCGCTGACCGACTAGGCCTTGTACACGAAGGATTACATTAAGTATATGGATAAAAGTTAACATACACATACCTGGAGCTCAATCTCATGGCCCACAAACTCGACCCAACGACCGAGCTAACCTGTTTGACACAGACACTAATGTCCAACCATCGAGCACTGAGCTCTACGTGCTCTGGTCTAATACATTAGATAGGATTATTAAAGATTAGGAAGAGGATGAAAGAGGAGGAAGAGGAGGAAAGAGGAGGAAGAGCAGCAGAGAGGAGGAAGAGCAGGAAAGAGGAGGAAGAGGAGGAGAGAGGAGGAAGAGGAGGAAAGAGGAGGAAGAGGAGGAAAGAGGAGGAAGAGGAGGAAAGAGGAGGAAGAGGAGGAAAGAGGAGGAAGAGGAGGAAAGAGGAGGAAAGAGGAGGAAGAGGAGGAAGAGGAGGAAAGAGGAGGAGAGAGGAGGAAGAGGAGGAGAGAGGAGGAAGAGGCGGAAAGAGGAGGAAGAGGCGGAAAGAGGAGGAAGAGGGGAAGAGGAGGAAAGACGAGAGGAAAGAGGAGGAAGCGGAGGAAAGAGGAGGAAGAGGAGGAAGAGGAGGAAAGAGGAGGAAGAGGAGGAAAGAGGAGGAAGAGGAGGAAAGAGGAGGAAGAGGAGGAAAGAGGAGGAAGAGGAGGAAAGAGGAGGAAGAGGAGGAAAGAGGAGGAAGAGGAGGAAAGAGGAGGAAGAGGAGGAAAGAGGAGGAAGAGGAGGAAAGAGGAGGAAGAGGAGGAAAGAGGAGGAAGAGGAGGAAAGAGGAGGAAGAGGAGGAAAGAGGAGGAAGAGGAGGAAAGAGGAGGAAGAGGAGGAAAGAGGAGGAAGAGGAGGAAAGAGGAGGAAGAGGAGGAAAGAGGAGGAAGAGGAGGAAAGAGGAGGAAGAGGAGGAAAGAGGAGGAAGAGGAGGAAAGAGGAGGAAGAGGAGGAAAGAGGAGGAAGAGGAGGAAAGAGGAGGAAGAGGAGGAAAGAGGAGGAAGAGGAGGAAAGAGGAGGAAGAGGAGGAAAGAGGAGGAAGAGGAGGAAAGAGGAGGAAGAGGAGGAAAGAGGAGGAAGGGGAGGAAAGAGGAGGAAAGAGGAGGAAAGAGGAGGAAAGAGGAGGAAGAGGAGGAAAGAGGAGGAAGAGGAGGAAAGAGGAGGAAGAGAGGAAAGAGGAGGAAGAGGAGGAAGAGGAGGAAAGAGGAGGAAAGAGGAGGAAGAGGAGGAAGAGGAGGAAAGAGGAGGAAGAGGAGGAAAGAGGAGGAAGAGGAGGAAAGAGGAGGAAGAGGAGGAAGAGGAGGAAAGAGGAGGAAGAGGAGGAAAGAAGAGGAAGAGGAGGAAGAGGAGGAAAGAGGAGGAAGAGGAGGAAGAGAGGAAAGAGGAGGGAGAGGAGGAAAGAGGAGGGAGAGGAGGAAAGAGGAGGGAGAGGAGGAAAGAGGAGGGAGAGAGGAAAGAGGAGGGAGAGGAGGAAAGAGGAGGGAGAGGAGGAAAGAGGAGGGAGAGGAGGAAAGAGGAGGGAGAGGAGAAAGAGGAGGGAGAGGAGGAAAGAGGAGGAAGAGGAGGAAAGAGGAGGAAAGAGGAGGAAGAGGAGGAAAGAGGAGGAAGAGGAGGAAAGAGGAGGAAGAGGAGGAAAGAGGAGGAAGAGGAGGAAAGAGGAGGAAGAGGAGGAAAGAGGAGGAAGAGGAGGAAAGAGGAGGAAGAGGAGGAAAGAGGAGGAAGAGGAGGAAAGAGGAGGAAGAGGAGGAAAGAGGAGGAAAGAGGAGGAAGAGGAGGAAAGAGGAGGAAGAGGACGAAAGAGGAGGAAGAGGAGGAAAGAGGAGGAAAGAGGAGGAAGAGGAGGAAAGAGGAGGAAGAGGAGGAAAGAGGAGGAAGAGGAGGAAAGAGGAGGAAGAGGAGGAAAGAGGAGGAAGAGGAGGAAAGAGGAGGAAGAGGAGGAAAGAGGAGGAAGAGGAGGAAAGGGGAGGAAGAGGAGGAAAGAGGAGGAAGAGGAGGAAAGAGGAGGAAGAGGAGGAAAGAGGAGGAAGAGGAGGAAAGAGGAGGAAGAGGAGGAAAGAGGAGGAAGAGGAGGAAAGAGGAGGAAGAGGAGGAAAGAGGAGGAAGAGGAGGAAAGAGGAGGAAAGAGGAGGAAGAGGAGGAAAGATGATTAATAGGAGGAAAGAGGAGGAAGAGGAGGAAAGAGGAGGAAGATTAGGAAAGAGGAGGAATAGGAGGAAATAATTAATATTATTAAATATTATTAAATATTATTAATATTATTAATATTATTATATAGTATTAATATTATTAAATATTATTAAATATTATTAATATTATTAAATATTATTAAATATTATTAATATTATTATATAGTATTAATATTATTAAATATTATTAAATATTATTAATACTAACGGGAACACAGGCGCTTGTGTATTCACATTTTTTATTTTTATCATTACAACACATGTGACACCATTAAGCAATAAACCAAAAATTCATTCTCGATTTAATCAACATTAATCATGAAAAATATTATATATAAAAGAAGAAAATATAATGAAATATGCTTCTCTTTTCTTTGCCTTGGACCCGCAGAGAGACTTAGTCAAATCGTTTCTATCCTTTACCACCACCGTCAACCACTTCCCTCCATATCCTCCATCACCACCACCCTCTTATTCTTAACCCTCCCAATCAAATCCCAAAACGAACTATTTTTTTTTCTATTCACAAACAAAACTACAAACCTTTCCCTACACTCTCCAGTGGATGTAGAAGCACATGTAACTTTTTTTCGATGATGCAACACGCACTGAATCCATATTGCACACCGCTCTTAACAATGTTCCTTCGCATTGGAACCTTTCGCTTGGGGGGTAAGCACGACAATGACAGGAACACGCACAGGAAATAGTGCCTTGGGATTTAATGTCTTCATCTTTCTACATTCTTCCTCTTTCTACGTTCTTCTAACTGAGTTTCTCCCTGTTTGAAGATTGTGAATAAGTAAATCAGATTGGAAGTAATTTTTCTGTAAAACACGAGGAAATGAGAATATATTATAGTCACTGTTTTGTATGATTTTATTTAAATCCATAAAATTGTTTATAGAAAACGTCTTATGATCAAGGACTTTCATCACTTACCCTCCGCCTCCTCTTGTTGATTCCTTCTTATACCTCTAGTCACATGTTTCAATCACAATTTTATAAGAAAAATGTCAAATTAGTGTTTCACAAATTGAAATGCACATAAAGAGAATTACCTATTATTGTGATGGTGCCCATATAGTCATAAACATCAATTACAATTTCATAAGACGACAAAGGTCAAATTAGGGTTCCACAAAGATTAATCAAAACATAGAAAGAGAAAGAGAAGTGAGAATGAAAATATGCTTTACATGAAAAAGGAAAGGAAAGAGAAAAGAAAATGGAAAGTAGGGTACAAAAAAGAAAGTGGGAAGTAGAGTGGGTACGTGGGTTTATGCGTAGTGAGGATATTTAGATCCAATAGGGATTAAAGACTGCTTCTTAAATCAATTTGAAAACTATTCTTACATACATTTTTCTTAATATTTTAAATATAATTTTGTTTCCAATTTTTTACCTAATATATTTAAAAATTTTTAAAATTTTGAAAATCTAAAAATTTTGAAATTTTGAAAATTTAACAATTTTGAAAATTTAACAATTTTGAAAATTTAACAATTTTGAAAATTTAAAAATTTAACTTTTTTTTGAAAATTTTAAATTTTAAATTTCTTTGAAAATTTTAAAATTTAATTTTTTTGAAAATTTAAAAAATTTTAAAATTTTAAAAACTTGAAATTTTAAAATTTTAAATTTTTCGAAATTTGAAGTGTTTCAAAACGGCTTTTGGGTTTGAAAATTTTAAAATTTTGAAAATTTAAAATTTTGAAAAATAGGAATTGATGTCAATGTCCATAATAATCAAATAAAATCAAATATTGATATAAGGATAAAATAGGGAAAAAATGAAGGAAGTTAAAGAGGGAAATCCCCTTTATATATAGGTATAGATTATTAATATTATTAATATATTAATAGTATTAATATTATTAATATTATTAAATATTATTAATATTATTAAATATTATTAATATAATTAAATATTATTAACATTATTAAATATTATTAATATTATTAAATATTATTAATATTATTAAATATTATTAATATTATTAAATATTATTAATATTATTAAATATTATTGATATTATTAAATATTATTAATATTATTGATATTATTAAATATTATTAATATTATTAAATATTATTAAATTTGATTAATATTATAAATAGTATCAATATTATTAATACTAGCGGAAACAGAGGGGTTCTAGTGCCTGTGGATCCACATTTTCTCTTATGTTCAACTTCCACAATAATGAAAATTTAACATACATACAAAAATAATTTTAGATGAGTTGAAATTGAAACACAAAATATAATATGTAAAAGAAAAATGATGAATTGATTAATCAACTTTTTTTTAGTCCTATGATTTGAGTTTCTCTTCTTCTTCAAGCCTTTTCTTTTCTTCCATTGGTGGTTTTTGGAATCAGAGATTGTGATGTTATTCACGTGAAGGTTAGGATTCACTTGATGGTAGATACAAAAAGAATGATGGTTTTACCCAAGAATAGAGTCGTTTGAAATGGAGTGCATAGTGTGATTGGAAATGGAGTGGAGAGAGTGATTAGAAATGAAGATTATTTTATTTGATACGTGAGATTTGGTGTGAGAATGGAGTGAGGATGAGAGTATGTTCTCTCTTTCTTTTTGTTGTTGCCTTAGAATAAGGAATTAAGGGAAGAGTGGGAAGTTAGTTTGCATATAAAAACTGTCTCATAACATTAATTTAAAAAATTAAAAAATAATTTTATTTTTAAATAATTCATATGAAATGACAAAATACTCCCTTATACTAATAAAATGAGAAGTGTGCGTTTTGGGGGACCGTGGTGGATAAGCTTAAGAAAAGATTGGGCAAATGGAGAGGAAAGTTTATTTCAATGGCAGGGAGGTTGTGCGTAATTAAATTTGTCCTTACCTCACTGCCTCTGTTTTATTTATCTCTCTTCAGAATGCCTGCATCAGTTTTGAGAGAGGTAACAAGGTTGCAAAGAAACTTCTTATGCGGTTGGGGAACAGAGGACAAAAAGATAGCTTGGACATCGTGGAAGAAGGTATGTGAATCAAACGAAAATGGGGGCCTTGGAATCACTGATATAAAGGCATTCAATATAGCTCTTATTTGTAAATGGATTTGGAGATTATGTACAGAAAAGGAGGGACTTTGGAGGGAGGTTTTAGTATCAAAGTATGGCGGTTGGAGGCATTTAGGCAACAACAATAAACAAAGTAAGGAATCCCTTTGGTGGAGGGATTTGAAGAACATCTTGGGATCAGAGGATTGGAGAAGGAAATTTGAGGACAACTTAAGTTGGGAAGTTGGAAATGGACAAAATATAAGCTTTTGGGGTGACAAATGGGTGGAAAATGAAAGCTTTATGTCTAAGTTCCTATTCTTACCGGTTGACCCGCCTGTCGGTTGACTCACGACACTCACACGCCTCCTTCCTCATGTTGATATGTGCTTGGTTCTTTCGAAGCAATCTGCACCTGCAAAAGAGAAAGGGGGCGCCCTAGAGGCCGTTTGCACTCCGACGCTCAAGTCAATGTAAGGCAAGGAACACCAAGTGTATTGAGTTTCTCTCTGTGTTTAGGTCTAGAAACTGCGTACCTTTGTGAAGTATTTTACTGTCCCTTATATAGTCTAGGGTTTACAGCGCCGCTAACCCTAATTAGGGTTCACTACGCTACTAGCCATATTTAGGGTTTACTGGAATACCCTTGCGCCGCTATCACCCAATCTTAGGGTAATCTAGCACATAAGGTTTCCTTCTCTGGAGTGCAAACTTTAACAGGGTGACCACCTGGATGCCTCCTTGTGCACCTAGTCTCTGGGGCCACCTATTCTGGGAGTGCCTTCACTGTTCACGTGCCATGCATGTAGCTTCACTGGGAAAACCCTAGTTCTGGTGAGTACTCGTCCCCTCAGGACTTTACACCTAACTGTGCTCTCCCTGCTACCCACATGGGCTCTTCGTGATTCAGGCCTCTCCCTACCTCTGGGTATTTAACTGGTCTTCCCCCAAGGCCGATGTCACCTCGTCTTCACCCAAGGCCGATGTCACCTCGCCATACTCTGAGTGGCGATGACACCTCAGCCCATCCTGGTGGTCTGACGACTACTCACCCTTCCCTGTGGGGACGCGCTGATGACTAATCACCCTTCTCTGTGGGAATACACCGATGACTGATCACCCTACCCTGAGGGGAATACTCTGAGGGGAATGACTGATCACCCTTCTCTCAGGGAACACACCGATGACTGATCACCCTTTAATCCAAGCTGCCTGCGAGGTCCACTCCACGTGGCTTTGGCCCATGCTATGGGACCCAGCTGACGCGGTTCGCCCTTTACTACCTGTTCTCGGTGTCCGAGGACTGGTCGGTACAGTTCCCAAGGTTATACTCTATTACCTCTAACAGTGAGATCAGTTTGAATCAAGCAGGCATTTGGGAGGAAAGTACATGGGTATGGAGACTGGAATGGAGAAGAAGGTTGTTCGAGTAGGAAAAGACCTTGGAGGCAGATTGGATGCAGAAATTGGTAAATAAGAGAGTGAACTTGGATGGGGAGGATAAGATGATATGGAAAGACGAAGATTCCCAGTTTTTCACGGTAAGATCTGCTCATAAAATTATAAAGGGGGAGTTAGAAGGGGAAACAAAACACCTTTACGCGAGTCTTCGAAAGAGTAAAACACTTCCCTCAGCACAGGTCATAGTCTGGAAGGTCTTGGAAAATAAAATTGCTACAAGGGAAAATTTGATTAAGCGAGGGATGACTCTGCCATGTAACTGGTGTGTCTTGTTTGGGGAAGAAGAAGAGTCCACCAATCATCTTTTCTTTAATTGTCGGATAGCGTGGTTGGTTTGGTGTGAATGTTACAAGTGATTAGGAGTATCTTCGGTTGATCACTATGACTTGAAAAACCATTTTGAGCAATTTAGAATCGCCTTCTATGCGAAAAAGCTGAATACATTTTTGGGAGGCATATGGATTGCAATCATAGGAGCGATTTGGAAATAGAGGAATTGTTGCTTGTTTAAGAATGGGAGAGTGGATCATAATGAGATCTTCAATATGGCACAGGTAAAGGTGTGGTCTTGGTTGGCGGCGAAAGAAAAATATGTAAATTTCTCTTATTCTGACTGGTGTTTGGAATCTATCACCTGTTTGAAATGATTCACAAATAACAAGTGTGTTGGCAGATGTTATTGGTTATGGTTTTGGCAATTGTGTGTTTCATTGTTTTGTGGAAAGGAACTTTACAGCAGTGACAGATGTGATTGGTTGCCTAAAGTGAGTTGGCGGAATTGTGTGGAAAGTATATATGGCTCTTAGTTGTAAAGAGGTAATTAAGGTTTGTTGCAACAGCTGATTCTAGATGAAGACTTTGTTTAAAGAGGAGGGGTAAGGACGTTGCAGCAACACAAATGAGTTTTTTAGTTGTTTTAGGGATTAATTTGTAGTAATGGTTTGAAGGGGTATTAAGAGGGGTAATAACAACCAAGGAAAAACTAGGCAGGGTGCAATTGTCATGAGGTAAGTGACAAGTCTTTTGTATAAGCTTTTATTAGAAAGTAGGAGCTGCAGTAGGTTTATGCTTAATTGTTTTGGAATTCTGCACGTTTTCTATTTCTATGCATATATATCAAAATTCCACTGTGTCAGAGGTAGGAATTTGATGAAGTTTGGTGTGCTGGAGCGGTATGTAATAAATATATTTTTGTATAAGAGTTGGGGTATCCCTTAAATACCTCTATTTATTTATTCTTTTTTTGTTGATAAAAAAAACTAATAAAATGAGATATATTAAATAAGGGTAGAATAAAAAAAAATTGTATACACTAAAAAAGGGTTATTAAGAGGAATCCTCTTTATATATAGATATAGATTATTAATTGTATTAATGTTATAAATAATATTAATATAAAAATATTAATATCATTAATATAATTTATATTATTAATATTATTATTATTAATATTATTAATATTATTAATATCATTATTATTATTAATACCATTAATATTATTATTAATATTATAAATATATTATTATATTAATATTATTAATTTTATATTGTTAATAGTATGTATACCTATTAGTTAGGTTTATTATTATTTACTATTATATGAATATTAGACATGATTTTATAATTATTCATATTATAATAATATTATATAATAATATTTTAATATTATGTATATAATTATTATGATTAATATTATTTATATTTTATTAAAAATTTTAAAATTATTAAGGTTATTTATATTCTTAATATTATTAATAAAAATATTTATATTAATAATAATATTAAATTTACTTTTTGATATAGATTCGTGAATAAAATTTGTGCATAATGTAAAATTTATTTATGGATAGAGATCCATAAGTAATAATATGTAAATAATGCTGAATTTATCTATGTATTTAGATCTGTGGGTAATATTCGTAAGTAATTATAAATTTATCTACGGATTTGAATCCTGTAGGTAATATACATATGTAATGTTGAATTTACCTATAGATTCATATTCATGGGTAATAATCCATTGGTATATCTGATTTTTTTTTAAGTGAAAAATACATTTAGAAACTAATCACTATATTATGGGAACAAAAATTGTGTACGTATTTATAGCATTACTGCAATAATTTATAACACACATGTTATTAAATGATATCTCACTCCCAAAAGCCATAAATAAATGGAATTTGAATGTGTTTTTTGTTTTTATTAAAGAAAAGGTTAAAATTATAAAAGTTTTAACTATAAAAGTTTTGACAATATACTGTGTTTGTAAACTGCCTTTTAAAATGCTTTGAAGCATTACATGAGAATATATTAATGCGTTTCTGAAGCTCTCTGATGAAAGGGATCTATAAAAACACTTCTTAAGCGGAAGCGTGGTAAAAAAAGGGTTCTTGGAAATACTTTGGAAGTAAAAGTGTTGTAAAACCTAGTTTTTAAAGTGTGAGATGCATTCAAAATGGAATTGCTTTATTTGAACAATTTATTGGTTACGATGACCTAAACATAGACCATTACAAGAAAAATAATTTGTAATAGGTTATATTTAACGTTGTTTTTGGGATTTTAATTCCGCTAAGTGCTTTACCTACTATTTATTTTTTTCCTGAAAGATTTAATGTTATTAACGGATTACCGACAATTTTTACTCTGAAATGATAATTATTTTTTAGCAATTTTGTAAACTCTCGCCACTTCCACTACAAGAAAATCATTAAATAGAAACCAATTTTAGAGACAAAAAATAATTAGTTGCTATATTGATTAAATTAAAGACCATTTGAGAGACTAAAAAATGTTTTGGTTTCTAAATTAGTTTCTATTATTGTTACATAATTTATAAATTGGTATTTAATTAGCTACCAAGGTTTTAACTATCAATTATTTATATTCTAAATTTGGTAGCAAAAATCTTGGTAGCTAATTAGATACCAATTTAGAAACTAATTTAGAAACCAAAAATTTTTTTAGTCTCTAAAATGTTCTTTAATTTAGTCAATATAGCAACTAACTATTTTTGGTTTCTAAAATTCCTTTCTATTCAATGATTTTCTTGTAGTGTTCTAGGAGTTTTTGTAATCCTATTATTTACAGGGGGTTTCCAAACTCCCGTTACTTCCAGGGATTTTATAAACCTTTGTTAATTTTATTTTTTTGTGTTTTTTTAAATAGATTGTGTTTTCTTCAATGGATTTTTTTTTTCAATACAAATAAATCCTAAAACAATTGAAAAATGATAGAAGGCAAATATTTTAAATTTTTGAAATTTATAATTGAAAGCAACATTGATAAAGAAAAAAAAAAACAAAGTCCTACAACTTTGTTTTTTAGTTTTGATTTTCAAGGTATTAAAAATATTGTTCACTTCAGAAGCACATTAGCTTTTGTGAGATTCAATTTTGAAAAGTGAACTTCAATCTCTTTCGTTTTTATTAGTGTAAACCATAATTTAATTTGTTAGGAGAATCATTCAAGTGATAGACATCTACACACTAGTCTCTATGTACACCTCTTTATTTTTCCTGGAAAAGTGTTTTCATTAAATATTTTAATTAGTCTGGATCATGTGATCCCAAAGTCTTCACTTTCGTAGACTCTTCCATTTCAGGGTCAAATTCTCTATAAAATCAATATTTATATGTATCGTTTATATACAGAATCCGTGTTGTATTGAAAGAGGAAATTTCTTTTACAAATCTCTCAGTTTTAGAGCAACTTTTGGTATTGGTTATAATTGGTTGGCTTCAATTCATTCACATGATTGCAGTTTTGTACCATATAAATTTCATTATTGTATAATTAATGCAATTTTCATTGCATAAAAAAATATACTTAGAAAATACAAGGGTCGAATAATAGGTTGTAGTTATACCAATAGAAGAAACTAGTGACAACATAAGAGTTGCAGTTGTGCAGTGCAGAGCGTCTAGTAAACTAGATTGAGGATTAAAATTGTTATATAATTAGAACCAAGGTAAGAAATTACACTTTTTAAAATTGATTATAATTAAAATCAATAGAGTACATTTTAAAATAATGAATAATCATACATGAAAAATGGAAATATCATAACAAATGAATCCATATGACCAGAACAAATGCTAGGTGAAACAAATAAATGCTTATCAAAATAGAGAAAAATTCAGGTCTCAGTCCGAACCTGAAGGTGATTACTAATCTAGGAAGTGCACCACCTACAATAAAGAGCTAGTTGCAATCTAGATGATGATTGCACCTGAAGAAACTACAATGAATCAATCGGAAGACCATATACAAGTAAATGAAAAATTGATGGAAGAATTATTGCGAAGAAGTGTACTTACAAATTTAAGAAAATTACCAAAAGAATAGTAAAATAGTTCACTGATAACTAATTCACTAAAATGTCTTAACTTGCAGCTCTTCCAAAAATAAGTATTAGAAGGTAAACACAAAGAAAGATGACTACCAAACACATTAATTTGACATTGTCCCTTACGCACTATTATTACACGAATACATAGAGAGAATAGAAGAATAAAGGCAGAGTGGGCGGGGCCATCTCAGCAGCCAGGGCCTACCCAACATATTACAAATCATTAGCAAATTAAAAAGAAGAAGATGATGACAGTGGTTTATATTCTTTCAAAGGATTATTGCAATTCAAGTACTAACTTTGGTAAGTCAAGGAAGGGTTGTTTTGGTCACTCCATACATAGCCAAAGAAAGTGGCGGGTTATAACCAACAATTAATGAAATGATAACAATAGAAGAACCCTTTTGCAAGCCAGGCACAACATCTTGCATAAATCATAAAGTGGATAACACAACATACAAAATTATGAAAACATGTGTATCAGATTTCACATAGTTACCTTCAAAAGAAGTATAATAGCTTAACATTTATCTCCCATTGCTTGTCAAGGATAATGTCTTTCGTTTGCAAGATGGAATCAACAGAAGGATTTGCAACAACGTTAAACATAACAACATTTGTTACACTTTATTCTTTGAAAGACAAACCAAACTTCTTTTACTATGGTTGTCTTATGGTGTAGGTTATAAATGAAGTTACGTTGTTAAGAAAAAATATTTTACATATTGAACAAATATAGGTATTTCTTTCACTTATTCTTCACGCAAGTAAGACTGAACAGAGGCCAGTAGTGTAGAATGCACTCTTCTATGAGTCACGGTGGCCATGGTTTTGGTCGTAAACTACCTTTCACGCCTAACGAGTTTACAATGTTTTTCTTTTCGAACTTCCCTAGTGACTTTGGAGAAAAGGACATGTTCAAAATCTTTCAAAGGTGGGCAAAGGTGAAAGAAGTCTTCATTTCATGTAGACTAAACAAGTGGGACAGAAAATTCGGGTTTGTGAGGTTTTTTGATGTGAAGAATGTGGGGAAGCTGGAGAGGGAACTGGATCAAATATATATAGGAAACAGAAAACTTTTCTTTAACATCCCAAAGTACTGTCGTCACCAAGTGGAGCTTGCTAAGGTGGAGAGAAAGGATGCTAGGAATTTGAATACGGTGAGGCCTATGTATGGGAAGAAGAAGTTGGAAGGTTCCGATGAAAACGTGCCCAAGAAAGGGAAGGAGGTATGGGTGGAAAAGAGGGGGAAAAAATCTTTTGCTGATGTTGTTAGTGGAAATGCACGATGGGAATGGAAGGGACTAGTCTTTAAAACACAAAAACAGACCTTGTCGTGGATGGAAAAAAGTGTTGTTGGTCAATACAATGCTGATTTGGACTTTGAACAGCTGGGAGAAGAATTTGTAAGAGGGGGAATGAACATGGTAAGAGTGAGATCTATGGGGGACAACCTAGAACACCTAGAGAAGGAGAAAACATGAAGGAGTTGTTAAAGCTAAATAGAAAGTGGTTTGATAGCATCTTTGTTAGTATTGAGCCATGGACAGAAGCACGGGTAGTGAGCCACAAAGTTGTATGGGTGAGGTGCTTTGGCTTACCGATTTCTCTCTGGAACAAAGATTGTTTTGCAAGAGTGGTCGGAGAAGTGGCCACTTTGGTTTCTATGGAAAAAGCCACGTTGATGTGGGAAAACCTTGAGTTTGCTCGTCTGCAAGTTCGACTCGTGAATAATCGCTACGTTAGGGTGGCAAAGAAGACGAGGATTAATGACCAAATGCTAAGTATCTTTATTGAAGAGGAACTCCCAGTTTTAACAGTAGGCCAATGCAAAGGTTACAATTATTGCTATGACTCTTCTGATAGCATCTCCTCGTCAGAAACCTATGTAGAAGAATCTGCTTTCTTCGTGAAAAGCAGCGAGGAGGAGTGCAGTCTTAGGGCTGGGGAGGAACTCCTGTTAAAAGGAAAGGAGGTCGAAGGAGGGGAGGAGGAGGAAGGTGGAGAGGCGCAAAAGTCAAAGACCCTGTGTGAGGTATCCTTTTCAAAAAACAGAGCATGTTAGAGGAAAGGTGAAAAACCTTTTACAAATGAAGAAATGCAGAGTCAGAAGGCATTTGTAGAACCTGTTTTTGACAACAAATCTGTCCAAGCCTGCAGTTTTGCTGTTAATAAATCCTATGCACATGCTGAGCTGGCAAGAATCGTGGTGGACATAGAAAGCATGAATACCCAGAAGGAACCCAATTTGGGTTTGGGCCAAGAAAGAAAGATAGAGGTCCAAGAAGGTGAGGTCCAGGCGTTAGTGGGAGATGGCAGATCCGGGTCAGGGCCAACACAAATGGGTTTTGGGTTAGAGCATGAGGAAGGAAAAATCTCCGACGAATGTGGTAGTTCGCTAGGAGGATTGGAGGCGCGGTCATCCCAGGTGGAGAGGAATACAATGACTGAGGCAAGCAACAACAGTAGCTCTGAATTGGAAAGTGGGTTGACAATGAAGATTTTGGAGCAAGAATGGGTGTAGCTTAGTAATCCTCAATTCGAAGCCAAGGAAGATGCAACTGGCTTAGGGGTCACTCGCACAGGTTGCGGTCACTCCTCCTGCCAAGGAGACGACGTAGTAAGTGTGGGAAGGTTAACCAAAACCACTCAACGCCGACATAAGATGAAAGGTCTATCAGAACTGGGAGTTTCAAATTCCCACCCAAGGCATTCCGTCAGATTAAGCATAAGATCTACTCAGGTTGGAAATACACCTCAATCCAGACAAGGTATGACTTCACTCTCCCTTTCTGACGGGGATATTGACAATTTTAATCTACGGTTGTGCGATCCTGATTTGTTAGAGGAACCAGCTAAGCTTTGGGAGATTAGTAAACAAGTAGGAATCACTTGTTGCGAGGACGAACAGGAGGTTGTCAATGAATACTCTATTTTGGAAGCAAGAGATCTGGAGATTATGAAGACTGCTGAGGAGGGTAAGAAGGATGGGTTCTTATGATAATTGTAAACCTAAACATAAGAGGATTGGGGGGAGGTACCAAAGCTAGGTATATGAGGCATTTGCTAGGAAGTGAGGGAGCAGAGTTCGTGTGTGTACAAGAAACAAAATCTAAAGAGGTATCGGATGCTAGATGTTTCTCTCTTTTGGGGGATAACAAAGTTGGCTGGATTCATAATAAAGGGATGAAGGGAGTGGAAGCTTACTGTCTATGTGGCATAAAGAAGTCTTTAATTATGAAAATCACTTGATGGGTAAAGGTTTTATTGTTATTTTTGGTCAACACATAAAAACTTCTTCTAGGTGTGTTGTGGTCAATGTCTACTCTCCATGATCCTTGAGTGGTAAGAAGACTCTCTGGGAGGACCTTTCTAATGCTAAACTGGCCTCTCAAGAACTAGCCTGGTGTTTTTGTGGCGACTTTAATGCTGTGAGAAGCATAAGTGAAAGGAAAGGTATCAGGGGTAGGGGTGAGTAGTCAAGCGAGTTAGCAGGCTTTAATAGCTTCATTGACTCCAATTTTCTAATAGAGTTACCTCTGGTAGGCAAGAAGTTTACGTGGTTCAAACCTAACGGAACGGCTAAGAGTAGAATTGATAGAGTGCTTGTTACTGAAGAATGGCTACAGTTGTGGCCAATGAGTAAACAATATGTTTTACGGAGGGAGGTATCTGACCATTGTGCACTGGTGGTTAAGGCTGTGGAGAAGGACTGGGGTCCCAAACCCTTCAAATCTATTGATGCTTGGTTCTTGGAGAGGGGTTTCGACAGGATGGTGAAGGATAAATGGCAATCATACTCAGTCCAGGGGAATGGCATAACGAAACTCAAAGATAAACTGAAATTCCTCAAGTTTGATATGAAAGTATGGAATAGGGATGTGTTTAGTAACCTTGATACAACCAAGAAGAGGATTTTAAAGGAATTGGAAGATCTAGACTGCCAAGACTGCAATGGGGTCTTAACGAATAGTGATAGGTTGAAAAGAATGGAGTTGGCAAGCCGTCTGAAAGAGAATGAAAAGAAAATTGAATCCCTAATCTGTCAAAAGGCTAGAGCAAGCTAGTTTAAGAATGGGGACTCTTGTACTACGTTCTTCCACTCATCTTTGAGGTGGAGAAGGCTCAGGAACAAAGTGAAGGGTGTTCAGGTTGGGGACCAATGGTGCGAGGAACCAAGCACCGTCCGTGTAGAGGAAAAAAAGTTGTTTGAAGCTAGATTCAGAGCAACAAAAGATTTAGGGGTAAGGCTGGATGAAGTCGAGTTTAAGTCTTTAACTCCATTTAATAATGAGAGCCTCCTAGCGGTGTTTACTGAGAAAGTGATAAGAGACGCAGTGTGGCAATGTGAAGGATCAAAGAGCCTCAGACCAGATGGTTTTAACTTCAACTTCATCAAGAAAAGCTGGGAGTTTATAAAAGATGAGTTAATGGCAGCGCTGGCTTTGTTTCATGACACTGGGTGTATTCCGACAGGCTGTAGCGCTTCTTTCATTGCTTTAGTTCCTAAGGTCAGGGACCCCTCTAAGCTTGAGCAGTATACACCCATCTCATTAGTAGGAGTTCTGTACAAAATCATATTAAAGGTGCTGGCAGGAAGGTTGAAGAAGGTGTTGCCATCAATTATAGATGAAAGCCAATCAGCTTTTTTAAAGGGTAGAGGGATCCTAAACAGTGTGCTTATGGCTAATGAAGTGGTGGAGGATCTCAGGAAAAAGAGGAGAAGTGGGCTATGCCTAAAGGTGGACTTTGAGAAAGCATACGACTCGGTTAGATGGGACTTCTTATATGATATTCTACTCAAGATGGGGTTTCACAATTTATGCATTTCCTGGATTCGAGGATGTCTAGAATCTACTTTTGTGTCTGTGTTAGTCAATGGGAGCCCTACGGAGGAGTTTAAGCCAACAAGGGGGTTGAGGCAGGGCGATCCCCTAGCACCCTTTCTTTTCTTAGTGGTTGCAGAAGGCCTTGCTGGGATAGTAAGACAAGCTATGAAGGCTAATTTGTTGATGGGCCTCAAGATTGGAAGTAAGGAGATAAAGATGTGTATCCTTCAATTTACGGATGATACTTGTATTGACCAGTCCTCGGACACCGAGAACAGGTAGTAAAGGGCGAACCACGTCAGATGGGTCCCACAGCATGGGCCAAAGCCACGTGAGGAATGGACCCCATTAGAGGGTGATCAGTCATCGGTGTGTTCCCTCAGAGAAGGGTGATCAGTCATTCCCCTCAGAGTAGGGTGATCAGTCGTCAGTGTGTCCCCTGAGAGAAGGGTGATTAGTCATCAGCATTTTCCCGCAGGGAAGGGTGAGTAGTCGTCAGACCACCAGGATGGGCTGAGGTGTCATCGTCACTCAGCAGGTCGAGGAGTCCTCGGCAACAGAGTATGGCGAGGTGACATCGGCCTTGGGTGGAGACGAGGTGACATCGGCCTTGGGGGAAGACCAGTTATCAGTAAACATGCCCAGAGGTAAGGAGAGGCCTGGATCACGAAGTGCCTATGCGGGTAGCAGGGAGAGCACAGTTGGGTGTAGAGTCCTGAGTGGACGAGTACTCACCAGAGCTAGGGTTTTCCCAGTGAAGCTACATGCATGGCACGTGAACAGTGAAGGCACTCCCAGAACAGGTGGCCCCAGAGACTAGGTGCACAAGGAGGCACCCAGGTGGTCACCCTGTGAGAGTTTGCACTCCAGAGAAGGAAACCTTATGTGCTAGATTACCCTAAGATTGGGTGATAGCGGCGCAAGGGTATTCCAGTAAATCCTAAATATGGCTAGCAGCGCAGTAAACCCTAATTAGGGCTAGCGGCGCTAAGACTATATAAGGGACAGTAAAATACTTCACAAAGGTACGCAGTTTCTAGACCTAAACACAGAGAAAAATTCAATACACTTGGTGTTGCTTGCCCTACACTGACTTGAGCGTCGGAGTGCAAACGGCCTCTAGGGCGCCCCCCTTTCTCTTTTGCAGGTGCAGATTGCTTCGAAAGAACCAAGCACATATCAACATGAGGAAGGAGGCGCGTGAGTGTCGTGAGTCAACCGACAGGCGGGTCAACCGGCAAGAACAATACTCTATTCCTCTGTGAAGACGCCCTCAACAATGTGTTAACGTTGAAGGCCATTCTGAGGGGTTTTGAGCTAGCTTCAGGCTTGAAGATTAACTTCCATAAGTCAAAGCGCTCAGGCATCAATGTACAAAGCAATGTTTTAGTGTGTTACACAAAGACTTTGAATTATACCCAGATGGGGATACCGTTTAAGTATTTGGGCCTTGAAGTGGGAGGAAACCCAAGGAAGAAACAATTCTGGGAACCTGTCCTAAATAAGCTTAAAGCAAGGCTTAGTGTATGGAAAGGGAGATTCTTATCCTTGGCAAGGAGATTTTGCCTTATTAACTCTATTATAATTGTTGTGCCCTTGTATTACCTATCCCTGTTCAGAGCACTGGGTCCGGTTTGTAAAAGGATTACCAGCATGCAAAGGAGATTCTTGTGGGGATGGGGGAAAGGGAATAAGTCAATTTCCTGGGTAAGCTGGAAATACGTTTGCAAACCAAGAGAGGAGGGAGGTCTGGGCTGTAAAGATATACGTATGTTTAATTATGCCCTCCTAGCTAAATGGAGATGGCATTGCATATCTCAAGAGAATGGAAGGTGGAAGGAGCTTTTGGGCTCAAAGTACAGCCTGGAGCTCAAAAGCGGCCAAACACCTGTCAAATTCCAATCTTGGTGGTGGAGAGACCTTTCTAAAATGTGTAAGGAGGGAGGAGGTAAAGGGTGGTTTCAAGAAGAGTTAGGATGGGTACTAGGATGTGGAGACAAAGCAAAATTCTAGGAGGAGGTGTGGGTTGGAAATGCTGATCACAAAACCATGTTTCCCCGACTGTACTCCCTATCCTTAAATCAAGGTCAAACAGTGGGCGAGGCTGGTGAATGGATTAATTCGGAATGGAGGTGGAGTCTGAGGTGGAGGCGTACCAGATTTGAGTGGGAGTCGTCAATGGAAGCAGACCTTATCATGCTCTTATCCAGGGTCAATATGAAAAAGAATGTCAAGGACATCCAAGTGTGGGGGAAGGAGTTTCCAGGGATGTTCTCCGTGAACTCCGCATATGAGTGCCTAGCTAAGCATGTTAGAGGTCCTCATTCTGAAGTGTTCAAAATCTTATGGAAGGCAAAAGCATTCCCAAATGTAGCAACGACAACTTGGAGGGTGTTGCTGGGTAGAATCCCTACAAGAGTGTGCTTGAGCAGGAGAGGGGTGATGATGAACTCTACGCTATATGCCTTGTGTCAGTTAAAGGAGGAGTCATGCCAACATTTATTCCTGGATTGTAAACATGCACAAAAGGTTTGGTATTTGTGCTTTAAATGGGTAGGTATTTCTTTTGTCCAACAAAATGATTTAAAGATGCACTTTCAAAGCTTTTATTTGACTCAAGCTAGTAATAAGCAAAATCTGGTATGGAAAGGTGTTTGGGCAACTATTATTAGATGCATCTAGGATCAAAGGAATCTGATTGTTTTCAAACAAGGGGCAGTAGATGTGGAGGAGGTTTTCCAGAAGGCTCAACTCAAGTCATGGCTTTGGATGAAGCATAAGTTGCACTCCTTTAAATACTCCTTTGTAGACTAGGTTCTCAACCCAATGTTATGCATTAGAAGCTATAAGTAGGAAGAGGTTTGCTCTCTTTTCCCCTGGAAGATTCTGACGTAGGAGCAGGGGAATATAGCACACTAGTATTATATCATTTGTTGGATTTGGAAGCTGGTCTAGGTAGTGTCAGAAGGATGTGCTGGTACTAGTTCCTGATGGATGTGGAGAAGCTGGAGCTAAAGGCACAACCTAGTTAGTTATTTAGATGCTCAATTGTGCTAAGTAGCTGAAGTTGTTTGCTTTGGTATTATGGGTTCTAGTTTTGAAGCTTCTGCTTGGGCCCATATGCTAAGGCACTGCTGATTACGATCGAATGAAGTGCTGGTGTCCTCAGTAGTACATCTACAAGGCCAAATCAAGGATGCTATCGCAGTGAACCTCTGCATGCTGCGGTAGGTTCTGGCAATGGTGGAGGAATGAAAGTTTTGGTAGGGATGGGGTTCTTGGGAGGTATAGCTGCCTATAGCTTCCTTTAAGCGTAGGTAGTTGTGGTGGTACTGCATGTATAGTAGGTGAAGGAGATGTAAGAGTTTTGCCAATTCTCTATGAGATGGCCAACATGGAAAGAGAGAAGGATAATGGTTTGAAGCAGATTTGGAAGGGAGGGGTGTTGTCTAGGTAGTTTAAGTTGTCTCTGCTTTATAGCCATTAATGGTGATGTTAGTTCAGCTATGCCAACACATGAATCCTTATAGGTAAGGTTTGAAGCAATATGTTCATAGTATGGTGTGCAGGAAAAAGAAAGCAAATAGGATGGAGTAGGTGTTGGTGTTTCTGCAGTCGACGTGAGTGTTTGTTGGTCTGGAGTGGTGTGCTGATATGGATTTCAACTGCTGCAAACACGTAGGAGCACTGATGTGAACAACTTTGGACAGCCAGGTAAAGGTTTGGTGTGCTGGAGTTGGGTTTGTTGGATAGGGATCAATTGGAGCTAAAGGCATAAGGCTACTAATAGTCTTAGAGAAGCAGAATCTGAATCACGTTACCTACTGGGTTTGGTTTCTGGTTTTGTAGATTTAGCTAGGAATAGTATGTTTATGTTGCTGCCTTGAGTTTGTTTAAGGCATTTTGGTCTTTCTCAAAGCATGTAAGGCTTGTGCGTTTGACTATATAAGGGTTGGGATACCCCTGAAGTGTCCCCTTAATTTATTTAATTCATTACTGATAAAAAAAAACAACATTTATCTTTACATGCTTCTGTAACAAACCAGAATGTTCAATCACATGTTAGAAATAAGTTAGAAGACCATATTTCCATTTTATAGAAACCATGTATTGAAGAAAATAAAGACCAAGTATTTAAGAAAATAAAGTAGAAATTAAAATAAAATAAATATAACAAAAAGATTATATATATATATATATATATATATATATATATATATATATATATATATATATATATATATATATATATATATATATATATATATATATATATATATATGCACACACCCAAGTAACTAAACTCGACAGTGCCCTTAGATCAAGAAAACTAATATATTTATATAAATAACTTTTTTATGTATGTATGTATATATATTATATGTACATATGTGGAGAGAGAAAAACTTAAGTTTTCGAAAGTTTAAGGATCTCATTTTTCTCTTGTTTCTAGTGAACTTATTCATATTTAAAACAATTTCATTTGTCGCAAATATTATTGCCCTTTAACAAATTGTTTAATTTTTTTTTTAACTTGTAATAATAAGACGTAAATTTCATCACCCAAAAGATATTTATTAGTGAAATGATTTGGTTTTGCATGGATTAGCATTAATCATACAGATACTGCGAGAATAAAGTTGATAAGTAGTTTTCATGGTTAACAAAGTACTACTAGGAAAGTGTGTACAGTAAGAGTAGGCACTGCTTGGATCTAACAAAATGACCATCAATTTATTAATAACAAGGAAAAAAAAATATATTAGCTTCTAGTGAACAGGTAGTTTTTTTTATCAACAATAAAAATTAATAAAGATAGATCACTTTATTATGGTGGTCTAACCTTTATCCAATATAAATTTAAGGGATTTAAGCAACTTCCTGCTTATCCAATAAAACCAAAATCATGTTGTGACCGTCTTAATCAAATATATCTCAACCAACAATCAAAAGTCTGCTAAAAATCACAAAAACATATATATTTAGCCCTTCCTTTCTCAAAATTCAAAAATTTGGGCAACATATTAACACTATACCCACTTAACACATCTTTCATACAATAACCTGAACAACCCATCGAGCAGTAGTGAAAACCATAATAGAAACACTTTTTAACAAAAAAGATCAGATCTCTCATTGATCCATCACCAACTTCCTCCAATCTGCTCTGATTAAGTTCACTACTTTTTATATTTGTGCTCCCGATTTTGTTATCTAATTAAATTTCCATCACATGTATTCTGAGAGTACCTGCAAAACACACTTAGCAACACCTTTTCTTTAACTAGATAGGGGATTAATGCACCTTGTAACATAATTAGCTCCAGTAATATCTCAAGCATGCCAAAGGGTTCATACATCATTCTGAGTACGGAAAATTTGCTAAATGTTCATTTGCAGTAATTCATGACCATACTTTAGTTGTGTCACTGTAAATATCTCTACATGATCCACCCTTCCATTTTTAAAAATGTATTTGTTCCTATATTTCCATAACTCACCAATTATTGTTATCCACATACATTCCCAAACTCTATTACCAAACTCATACAAAAAGGTAGGTAAAAATGCATAAAGTGTTCCTTTGCATCAAAATGGTTAATAGATAATACATACATCCAAGCATTACACATTCCCCATTCATGCCAAGCAATTTTACAATTAAAGAATAAATGGGAGATCGTCTCCTCTTCTTCTGCACAGATAACACATAAGCTACTTTCTAAAATAATACCTCTTCTTGCCAGATTATACTTTGTTGCTATTACCTTTTGTAGAACTCTCCAAGCTCTCACTTGTGCTGATGGGAGAGTATTAATTTTCCACTAGTGCTGAAATAATGATAAGTGCCTAATTTCCGTAATATTTCATATTAAAATATCGGCACTTATGAGTTTTAATTGCTAATTTACATATAAAATAATCCCTAATTTATGAATTTATACCTTTTTAGATTTTGTATAATCTTTAATCGAATAAGAGCATTTATTCCCAAATTTGGTGTTAATTGTAGGTTTCTAGGGAAGAATGGAGTTTTGAACTAAAGAAGAATGATATATGCTAAAGGAGAAAGCGGGAAGGCCACAAAATGCACAAAAAAGAGAAAAAGAGTCCAACTCAGCAACAAGAATGCGTCAGATTAATTGGGCTATTTTTATGTTTTTATCATTAAGCTCATACGCGCGATGCAGGAAGTTACCAAACCCTAGCAAATTAGGTTAAATAGGGGGCTAGAAGCACAACCCTAGTGTGCCAAATTGAGAGGAAAACACCATAGAGTGAATTGTAACCCAACTGGGAGAATGGAAGGTCCTAGAAGTATGCGTGGCTAATTCTACCCTTTGGGATTGGAGAGTAATATGCTCGAACTCTTATGTATTGAGGTGATATCTTATATTAAAATATTCAGTTCTTGATTGATTATTGGTATTTTTGTTTTACTTTTAATTTTCCGTGACAAATTGAGAATCTTAAATCTGACTGGAAAGTATTTGTAGGGTTCTGACCTAAACAACAATACTTAACATATTTCAGTGCTAGGAATAAACTTGAAATGCTAATTGCTATTAACATCTGAGCTTCGTTCTAAGTTGCTCTTATAATTATGCGAGTGATCGATAGTTAGGGAACATTCTTAAGGATTTTGTATACAAGGAATCGATATAAATGATTTTTATACGGGCATCAATTTCAATCAAAGAACTTAATATTGACATGTTAATCAAAATACATGAGAGTGAGAGAGATGAAACCTAATCCCTATTTTTCCAACTTGAAGCAACCAATTCTTTGTCTGTTTTCTTATTAATCATTGTCAACATAACTACTTTCAACACACTTTTAATTGTTTTGTTCTATATTTAGCGATTATTATACTTGATAATTCACTGATCCATGTGAGATCAATATCCGTCCTTAGGGACAATTATTACTTCTGACAAAACGGTGCACTTGTCATAAAAAGTCATCAAGCTTTTGACGCCGTTGTCGGGGAACAAGTTTGAGTTGTTGAGTATAGTTTCCTAAATATTATTAATATTTTAATTGTTTTTATTTGTTTTTTATTGTGTTTATTTTTAGTGATTTGTTATTCTGTTTTTATTGTTTTAATTGTTTTTATTTATTTCTATTATTTTTAGATTTATTTTTATTTTTATTTTTATTTTGTTTTTATTTTGTTATATTTTATTTTAGGGTTTATTTTTTTTTACGTAACTTAGTTTACGTAGTATCTTTAAGTTTACGTAGTATCATTAAAGTAAGTTAGTTAATTGTTTTATTTTTATTTTATTTTTTTAATTTTATCCTTAATATTTATTTGTTAATTTTAAATACGTTATTTTTTTTTGTTTTTATTGTTTTCTTTTATTTTGTTTTTAGTTTTTATTTTACATAAGTTTTTATTTTATTTTATTTTTTTCTCTTTTCTCAATATTTTTGTTACATTTCGCTTAGAGTCATTTATTGTTTTATTTTATTTTATCTTTAATTTTTAATTGTAGTTTAGGCAGTTATTGATTTTATTTTAATTAGCTATTTATATTTTTGTTTATTTTTGAATTTTTGAAAAAAAAAACAAAATATAAATACAAATTTTCGGTTACTACTTGTGAATTTTTCTTGCTAACCCTTGCATTAGCTACTTTTATATGATATTGAGAGGTCAGGTTCCAAAAGATCACTTGCTATTTGAAGTAGAAATTGAAAAGGTGGCCATAAAAAATCAAAAATCAAAGGTAAAAGAGAATCAAGAAGATAATAGAGAGGACTCTTCAACATCTTCTTCTTTTTCCATTGATATTTTTCAGGAGAATAACAACATGGCGGCGGAGTAAACACCACCTCCTAGGAAAACTCTTGGAGATCACGCCATACACCAAGGACCTAGACATTTTTCCAGCATTGCAATACCTTCAACTATCAAAGCCCTGGAGATGAATCCTGCATTTCTCACCCTCGTTAGCACTAATCAATTCATGGCGATGGATCATGAGGATCCCCATACGCACTTGGCTACTTTCTATGAATTGGTGGGAACTATGGGTTTCCAGACAGGTGCTTGAAAGTGTATATATGCGGTTGTTTCCTTTTTCTTTGGTAGGGAAAGCAATGGAGTGGCTTAAATCACATCCTAATCAGAGCCTAACCAGATGGAAGGATGTGGAGGAGAAATTTTTACAGAGATTTTTCCCAATTTCTTGTTACATTAAAGCCAAGTTTGAAATCTCTATGTTCAAACAAGGAGCAGAGGAATCTTTCTGTGAGACATGGGAAAGATTTAAGATGATGTTGAGAAAATGTCCAAATTATGGGTTTGAAGACATTGCTCAACTGAGCATATTTATTAATGGTCTTAGATCTGATACGAAAATTGATAGCATTCCTATGAGCTCTTCTTCGGATTTTGGAGTTCCTTGGTGATGATGGATGCGGAAGCTTATGGAGGAGGTGAGCAAGGCCTTCCTAGGAAGCATGGGTGCCTTGAAGGTGCATGAAGAGTGAGGAAATGGGGAGGTTTGGCCAGCCCCTTTGGTAGTGATGAATTGAAGACTAAAACCTAAGTGTTAGGCAAAGAGTGGTGTATGGCACAATTTTGGCAGCATAACAATACTCTATTTAATCTTGAAAATACAAGGTGTAGGCTCCTCCTTTTATAGGCTAAGGAGGACCATAATGCAACCCTAATGCTAGCCAAATGAAATGTAAATGTGAAGCACATGGGCCACATGGAAAGTGTGAGCACATGGGGAGGGGTGTGTCTAGTTTGTAAGTTCACCCCCTCCATGGGCTTTCTAGAATAGTGGGAAGGTTAACTTCTCCTTAATTCTAATGTGCAGAAAAATAAACATTTGTCCACATGGCTATGCTATTTACACCCCAATTAAAGCTAAACTACATTTGATGGGCCTTCACGGAATATGTGCTAGTATGCCACTCTCCCATTCATAGCTTTGATCCAAGTCTTCTTGTCCTAGACGCTTCTAGCTTGGCCTTCTCGTCCTAGACGCTCCTAGCTTGTCTTAGACGCTCCTAGCTTGGTCTTAGACGCTCTTGACTTGGCTCTTGCCTTTCATGGAAGGTTGTGCTTGGCCCTCTTCCAAAAAAATGCTCCTAGATGCCGTAGCTGGTGGCACAATGATGGCTGTTGATGTAGATCAAGCAACAAGGATTATTGAAGCTTTGGCCACAACTGACTATCAAGCTCAACATGACAGACAAGGTCATCAAAAGAGAGGATTATTGGAGTTAAATACTGCAGATGCATTGCTGGCTCAAAATAAGATTTTGACACAGCAGATTGAGCAACTGACTGCACAGATGGCCAAACTACCCCAAAAGTTGCATGTTGTTCAATCATCCCAAAATTAGAATATACCTAGCAGGTGTGATTTTTGTGGAGATGATCATCCTAATGGTCACTGTTCTTTTCAGATCAACTCACTTGAAGCCGAGGTAAATTATATGAGCAATCAAGGAAGGCAAGGTGGTTTTTCCAACAATTATTCTCAAGATTGGAAAAATAATCAAAATCAAAATTTCAGGTGGAAACAAGACTATAATTCATCCAACAAGCAGGGGCCTTTCCAACAGCAACATCAATATAATTATCCATCCATACCTGACAGGATGAATAAAGTTGAAGACACCTTGGCAAAGATTGTGAGCGTTTAGGACAATAGCATGGCCTCGATTAGGAGTATGGAGACTCAGATAGGACAAATAGCCAAACAAGTGGCACAAATTGCACAACTTGTAGACGTACAAAGTGGCCAATTCTCAGCCAACACTTCAACCAACCCTAAGGAGCATTGTAATAAAATCACTACTGAGGGTGGTAAAAAATAAGAGAAGGAGATGGTGAGATGGTGAAAGTTGAGAAAGAAAAAGGAGAAAATAGAAAAGAGGGAGAAAAATGTGAAGTTGTAGAAAGTAGAGTTTCAAAAGAATTATATCATTCTCCTATGCAGGTAAAAAAAGAAAAGAAAGGATTATTTTCTGATAAATTGCTTCCAAAAAATTATTTTGCAGGATGGTCGAAGAAAAAGACATTTTTTTGATGGAATTAGAAGGAAGATATGTTGTTTTGAAGACGGAAATATAGAACCAAAAGTTGGAAGCAATTTTTTGAAGCTAAAAGACTTGCTAAAGAAATTCAGAGATCCAGGGAGTTTTACTATTTCTATGTCAATTGGTGATTTATTTATGGGTAATGCCTTAATGGATTTGGGGTCAAGTATAAATTAATGC
>JAAFYQ010000062.1:0-51784 GCA_013389735.1 Phaseolus lunatus | reverse complement strand
TTCCATTCTTCTTCATTTATTCCTCTTCTTCCATTCTTCTTCTTCTACTCCTCTTCTCTGTCAGATGTAAGGACCTAGAAACTTTAATTGGAATGAAAGTGTTATATTTAAATAATTTCATAAGATGTTATTATTTAAAATACAAAGAGCTGGTAAATGAAGTTTCGTAGTAGTCGGACCTCGGACGTCGCCCAAGGTCTGGGGCCAGCTGGTAGAGGTCGGTCGGCTGACCATTGTATTAACCAAGTAGCCAGGTGCGATGACCTTATCGTGAGGTAATCACGTGGGTGTGCTCGAGGAAGACATGTGGATCAAGAAGAGTAAAGGAAGAAAAGTGTAGCTTAGAAGTCTACGAGATCGCCGTTGTTGAAGACGGAGGCGATCTCCGACTTCTCTGGCACATAATCGCCTGTCGCCTAGAGGAGGCATGACCGCCAATCGCCTATGGTGTACGTGATCGACGGGAGTGCACGTAGTATGTTGTCAAGATGCTGGATCAACCAGAGTGGGTTCCAACAACCACGCGTATCAAGGTGTGGGTTAAGCCTTAGATACGCTGTGCATGCGAAGCTCTATGCTTGAGCATAAGAGATCGTCCTTAGTGTTGCATGCATGGGCGCACGAGGAGTAGTGCTGACCTACTCTTGGAAATGTGAAGCTACCGACGTCACCAAGTCATGTGGAGATGATACCTTGGACGTAACATAATGGGAGGATGAACCTTCAGCAAGGTGTGACGATGTGACATCGGTGACCAGAGTAAGGCGATGTGTTCTCGTCACACACAAGGGCGATAAGAGATCGCCAACAGGATGAGAGGAACATCGGTCATCAGCCAGGATGGGAGACACATCGGTGGTCTGCCAGGGTGAGACATCGGTGGTCCTCCAGGGTGAGACATTGGTGGTCTGCCAGGGTGAGACATCGGTTGTCTGCCAGTGTGAGACATCGGTGGTCCTCCAGGGTGAGACATCGGTTGTCTGCCAGGATGAGGAATCAGTTGTCCGTCAGGAAGACGAATCAGTCATCACCGGGATGAGGCACATTAGTCATCGCCGGTATGAGAGACACATCGGTCGTCTTCCAGGGAGAGACATCGGTCGTCTGCCAGGAGCAGTCATCGGTGGAAGGTTATCGCGCGATGTCGAGTTTCACACAGATAAGGTGGGACCCAGGCTCCCAGCATGAAACGTCCTGCACGCGCGACACGTAGACAAAAAGGGTGGTTCAGAATAGTGACATCAGAGTGTTGGCCTGCGCAGAGGCACGCGTAGTCGTACTGTTCAGGGATGCGTACACGCAAACTTCCCTGCAGAGTGGGTGGTGGCAGCGGCTTTTGTGGACAAGTTGGTTTAAGATTCAAAAACCCACTTCTGAGGGCAGAGAACGTTGCTGTGGTTCAAGAGTGACAGAGTGGGTTCACCTTCATCCTTCTCTTTTCTCTCCTTCGCGCTGCGATTCAGGCATCCTCAAGCACCAGTACGACGAGCGACGACTGCCCTTAGAGCACCTGGAGGTTCTTTGCAAGTTCTACAAACCACACGCAAAAACAGAGCTAAGGCACCTTTAAGCTTCGGTGGGTTTTGGAGCTCTTAGTGTTTTGGCAAGTCCAGGTAAGGGAAGCTAGCCTTATTTCCAACGAAAACCTGATATTAGATGATTGAGATGATGGGGCGACGTGGTCGCCGATTTTCAACTGTTATTGCATAATCCCCTATTTTTGGACGAGATCGCCGGTTTTGGCGTTGTTTTTCGAATTCCCCTGTGTTTTTGGTGTTGTTTGAAACTGTTTGAGATTTAAATGTGATATTCGAAAATCTGAACCTTGGAATGAGTTTTGGTGTGACTGGAATCGTTCATTAAGTGTTGTATGATGTGTTGAATGTTGTGAATGTGGGATCAAGGCATAGTATTTTCAGGAAAGAAAATACGGTGTAAGATCGTGTAGGATGTGCATTGATCGGTGATTTCTCTAATGAGATATCCTAACTCTCTTGAGATAATGAATTCATATAGATGAAGTTATTCAGGTGTTGAGAGTCGATGGAGGTTCATACGTATGGGTAAGTGTTTGAAAGATAACTACTTGACCTGTTGTGTGGATTCACCTTGTCATACTGTGAGTGATGAAATTGAGATCGAGATTGTGTTGATGCACATAGCTGTGGAAACTTTACAGCAGTTTAGTATGACAGGTGCAGATCTCTGAGTCTAGTCAATGCACGAGTCTTCCGGAAGTAGTGTCAAGTGTCTTGTGTGATGAGTCAGTGGAAGTCTGACGTGAGAAATGAGGAACATTGAAATTGATAGACACTTGATGCGTTATGTGAATAGAACGACTCTTGAGGAAATTGTGAAATGTGTGATTTCTTGATGGTCATGTGAAGGGAATGAGAAAATTGATGGTTTTTACGTGGGTGTCTTCAATTTGTTTTATCTTGATTTTAAAGTTTCATATCTCAACTCTCTTTCAAATATCTAGCTTACCCTGTGTTTTTGGTGTTGTGTTTGGCTTTTTCTTAAACCTGTGATGATCGTGTATAATTTACACGAGAGCAGATGATGTTGCAGGAAGTAGAGCTCCTCAGTGAGTGGTCGCCAGAAGGAGATCGCCTGTTTCTATTTCTGTTAGGCGATCACCCTTTTTCTGTTTTCTGATAGGAGATCGCCGTTTTCTGATAGGAGATCGCCTTTTGCTGTTAGGAGATCGCCTGTCTTTCTATTTTACTGTATTTTGTTTACGTTTTGGAAAACTGACCGATTATGTATTAAACTCCCTGTGAGGAGAAACTTCATTACATATATATAATTATGTTCACTTCAATATATTTGTTTACCTTTAGTTTTATTATATAAATATGAAAAGGATTTGGCGGGATGTTACATCAGAATCTATCACCATTTGAAGTTTGTATACCCAAATATTCAATAAATGAAGTTTCCCCAAACCCCAAACTACTGACGACTCAGCACAAAACATGTAGATACGCCACGCCCCGTTTCGAGCCACTTTCATCTTTGAGGCGTCTTGATCGGACTTCTCTATCAAAATCTATCGCCATTTGAAGTTTGTATACTCTAATGTTCACTAAATGAGGTTTCCCCAAACCCCAAACTACTGACGAATCGGCACAACACATGCAGATACGCCACGCCCCATTTCGAGACACTTTCATTATTGAGGCATCTTGATCGGACTTCTCTGTCAAAATCTATCGCCATTTGCAGTTTGTATACCCTAATATTCACTAAATGAAGTTTCCCCAAACCCCAAACTACTGACGAATCAGCACAAAACATGCAGATACACCACGCCCCGTTTCGAGCCACTTTCATTTTTTAGGCGTCTTGATCAGACTTCTCTATCAAAATCTATCGCCATTTGAAGTTTGTATACCCTTATATTCACTAAATGAAGTTTCCCCAAACCCCGAACTAGTGACGAATCGGCACAAAACATTCAAATACGCCACGCCCCGTTTCGAGCCACTCATTTTTGAGGCGTCCTGATCGGACTTCTTTGTCAAAATCTATCGCCGTTTGAAGCTTGTATATCGTAATATTCACTAAATGAAGTTTCCCCAAACCCCAAACTACTGACGAATCGGCACAAAACATGCAGATACACCACGCCCCGTTTCCAGTGACTTTAATATTTGATGCGTCTTGATGGGACTTCCCTGTCAAAATGTATCGCCAGGTCAAATTTGTATACCCTAAGATTCACTAAATCAAGTTTCCCCAAACCGCAAACTACTGACGAATCGGCACAAAACATGCAGATACGCCACGCTCCGTTTCCAGCCACTTTCACTTTTGAGCCGTCTTGATCGGAATTCTCTGTCAAAATCTATCGCCATTTAAAGTTTGTATACCCTAATATTCACTAAATGAAATTTCCCCAAACCCCAAACTACTGACGAATCGGCACAAACCATGCAGATACGCCACGCCCCGTTTCGAGCCACTTTCATTTTTGAGGCGTCTTGATCGGACTTCTCTATCAAGATCTATCCCATTTGAAGTTCGTATACCTTAATATTCACTGAATGAAGTTCCCAAACCTCAAACCACTGACGAATCTGCACCTAACATGGAGATAGGCCACGCCCCGTTTCGAGCCACTTTCATTTTTTAGGCGTCTTGATCGCACTTCTCTATCAAAATCTATCGCCATTTGAAGTTTGTATACCCTAATATTCACTAAATGAAGTTTCCCCAAACCCAAAACTACAGAGGAATTAGCACAAAACATGCAGATACGTCACACCTTGTTTCGAGCCACTTTCATTTTTTAGGCGTCTTGATCGTACTTCTCTGTGAAAATCTATCGCGATTTGAAGTTTGTATACCGTAATATTCACTAAATGAAATTTCCCCAAACTGCAAACTACTGACGAATCGGCACAAAACATGCAGATACACCACGCCCCGTTTCCAGCCAGTTTCATTTTTTATGCGTCTTGATGGGACTTCTCTGTCAAAATGTATCGCCAGGTCAAGTTTGTATACCCTAATATTCACTAAATCAAGTTTCCCCAAACCGCAAACTACTGACGAATCGGCACAAAACATGCAGATACACCACACCCCGTTTCCAGCCACTTTCACTTTTGAGGCATCTTGATCGGACTGCTTTGTTAAAATCTATCACCATTTGAAGTTTGTATACCCTAATATTCACTAAATGAAGTTTCCCCAAACCCAAAACTACTGACAAATCGGCAAAAAACAAGCAGATATGCCACGCCCCGTTTCGAGCCACTTTCATTTTTTAGGCTTCTTGATCGGACTTCTATGTCAAAATCCATCGCCATTTGAAGTTTGTACACGCTAATATGCACTAAATGAAGTTTCCCAAACCCCAAACTACTGACGAATCGGCGCAAAATATGTAGATACGCCACGCCCCGTTTCGAGCCACTTTCATTTGTTAGGCGTCTTGATCGGACTTCTCTGTCAAAATCTATCGCCATTTAAAGTTTGTATACCCTTTTATTCACTAAATGAAGTTTCCCCAAATCCCAAACTACTGACCAATCGGCACAAAACATGCAGATACGCCACGTGTAAGGACCTGTAAAATTAAATTGGAATAAAAGGAATATATTTTAAATGAATTCTAAGTATGTTTTTATTTAAAATAAAAAGGAAGGAAAGTGTAGCTTAGAAGACTATGAGATCGCCTGGTTAGTACATAATCGCCTGTCGCCTAGACTACACATGAACGCCAATCGCCTGTAGTGTACATGATCGCCAATCGCCTATGGTGCACATGATCACCGAAAGTGCACTCAGTATGTGGTCAAGATACTGGATCAACCATAGTGGGTTCCAAAAACCACGCGTATCAAGGTCTGGGTTAAGTCTTAGATACGCTGTGCATGCGAAGCTCTATGCTTGAGCATAAGAAATCGTCCTTAGTATTGCATGCATGGGCGCACGAGAAGTAGTGCTGATCTACTCTTGGAAATGTGAAGCTACCGACGTCACCAAGTCATGTGGAGATGATACCTTCGACGTAACATAGTGGGATGAAGAACCTTCAGCAAGGCGTGGCGATGTGTCGTCGGGCATTGCCAGGGCGCGAGGCATGCGGGCATCGCCAGGGCGCGAGACATGCGTACATCGCCAGGGCGCGAGACATGCGGACATCGCCAGGGCGCGAGGCATGCGGGCATCGCCAGGGCGAGAGACATACGGGCATCGCCAGGGCGCGAGACATGCGGGCATCGCCAGGGCGCGAGGCATGCGGGCATCGCCAGGGTGAGAGACATGCGGGCATCGCCAGGGCGCGAGGCATGCGGGCATCACCAGGGCGAGAGACATGCGGGCATCGCCAGGGCGCGAGGCATGCGGGCATCGCCAGGGTGAGAGACATGCGGGCATCGCCAGGGCGCGAGACATGCGGGCATTGCCAGGGCGCGAGACATGCGGGCATCGCCAGGGCGCAGAGACACACGTGGCCATACTGTTCAAGCAAGTGTGCACGCAAGCTTTCCTGCAGAGTGGGTAGTGGCAGCGGCAATTGTGGACAAGTTGGTTTGGATTCAAAAACTCACTTCTGAGAGGCAGAGAACGTTGCTGTGGTTCAAGAGTGACAGAGTGAGTTTACCTTCATCCTTCTCTTTTTTCTCCTTCGCGCTGCAATTCAGGTATCCTCAAGCACCAGTACGATGAGCGACGACTGCCCTTGGACTCCTGGGAAGTTCTCTGCAAGTTCTCCAAACCGGACGCTAAAACAGAGTTAAGGCATCTTTAAGCTTCGGTGGGTTTTGGAGCTCTTGGTGTTTTGCGCAAGTTCAGGTAAGGGAAGCTAGTATTTTCGTTTATAAAAACTTTAGGCGAGTAGGTTCTGAAGTGAGGGCGACGTGGTCGCCGGTTTCATATTCTTTTTCACGGGGCTTTGTTTTTATGTGTGGGGCGACGTGATCGCCGGTTTTAAATGTTGATTTCAAGCTCCCCTATTTTAGTGTCGTTTGAAACTGTTTGAGATTGAAATGTGAAATGCATGTGATATTCGAAAATCTGAACCTTGGAATGATTGTTGCTGTGATTGGAATCGTTCATTTAAGTGTTATATGATGTGTTGAATGTTGTGAATGTGGGATCAAGGCATAGTATTTTCAGGAAAGAAAATACCGTGTAAGATCGTGTAGGATGTGCATTGATCGGTGATTTCTATAATGAGATATCCTGACTCTCCTGATATAATGGAATCATATAGATGAAGTTATTCAAGCGTTGAGAGTCGATGGAGGTTCATACGTATGGGTAAGTTGTTTGAAAGATAACTACTTCACCTGTTGTATGGATTCACCCTGTCATACTGTGAGAGTGATGAGATTGAGATTGAGATTATGTTGATGCGCATAGCTGTGGGAACTTTACAGCAATGTAGTATGACAGGTGCAGATCTCTGAGTCTAGTCAATGCACGTGTCTTCCGGAAGTAGTGTCAAGTGTCTATGTGTGATGAGTCAGTGGAAGTCTGACGTGAGAAATGAGAAACATTGAAATTGATAGACACTTGATGGATTATGTGAATTGAACGACTTTTGAGGAAATTGTGAAATATGTGATTACTTGATGGTCATGTGAAGGGAATGAGAAAGTTGATGGTTTTTACGTGGGTGTCTTAAATTTGTTTTATCTTGATTTTAAAGTTTCATATCTAAATTCTCTTTAAAATATCTAGCTTACCCTGCGTTTTTGTTTTGTGGATGTTTTCTTAAACCTGTGATGATCGTGTATAATTTGCACGGGAGCAGATGATGTTGCAGGAAGTAGAGCTCCTCAGTGAGTGGTCGCAGGAAGGAGATCACCTGTTTTCTGTTTCTGATAGGAGATCGCCTGTTTTCTGTTTTCTGTTAGGAGATCGCCTGTTTTTTTATTTTGCTGTATTTATTTTAAGTTTGAAAAACTGACTGGATATGTACTAAACTCCCTGTGAGGAGAAATTTCATTATATATATATATATATATGTTCACTTCGATATTATTGTTTTACCTTTATTTCATTATATAAATATGAAAAGGATTTGGCGGGATGTTACACCACCCCCAGTTTCGAGCCACTTTCATTTGTTAGGCGTGTTGATCGGACTTCTCTGTCAAAATCAATAGCCATTTGAAGTTTGTATACCCTAATATTCACTAAATGAAGTTTCCCCAAACAATAAACTACTGACGAATCGGCACAAATAATGAAGATATGCCACGCCCCGTTTCGAGCCACTTTCATTTGTGAGGCGTCTTGATCGGACTTCTCTGTCAAAATCTATCACCATTTGAAGTTTGTATACCCTAATATTCACTAAATGAAGTTTCCCCAAACCCCAAACTACTGACGAATCGGCACAAAACATGCAGATACGCCACGCCCCGTTTCAAGCCACTTTCACTTTTCAGGCGTCTTGATCGGACTTCACTATCAACATCTATCGCCATTTGAAGTTTGTATACCCTAATATTCACTAAATGAAGTTTCCCCAAACCATGAACTACTGACGAATCAGCACAAATAATACAGATACGCCACGCCCCGTTTCGAGCCACTTTCATTTGTGAGGCGTCTTGATCGGACTTCTCTGTCAAAATCAATCACCATTTGAAGTTTGTATACCCTAATATTCACTAAATGAAGTTTCTCCAAACCCCAAACTACTGACGAATCGGCACAAAACATGCAGATACGCCACGCCCCATTCCGAGCCACTTTCATATTTGAGGCGTCTTGATCGGACTTCACTGTCAAAATCTATCGCCATTTGAAGTTTGCATACACTAATATTCACTAAATGAAGTTTCCCCAAACTCCACACTATTGACGAATCGGCACAAAACATGCGGATACGCCATGCCCCGTTTCGAGCCACTTTCATTTTTTAGGCGTCTTGATCAGACTTCTCTGTCAAAATCTATCGCCATTTGAAGTTTGTATACCCTAATATTAACTAAATTAAGTTTCCCCAAACCCCAAACTACTGATGAATCGACACTAAACATGCAGATACGCCACGCCCCATTTCGAGCCAGTTTCATTTTTGAGGCGTCTTGATCGGACTTCTCTGTCAAAATCTATCGCCATTTGAAGTTTGCATACCCTAGGATTCACTAAATGAAGTTTCCCCAAACCCCAAACTACTGACGAATCGGCACTAAACATGCAGATACGCCACGCCCCGTTTCGAGCCACTTTCATTTTTAAGGCATCTTGATTGGACTTCTCTGTCAAAATTGATCGCCATTTGAAGTTTGTATACCGTAATATTCACTAAATGAAGTTTCCAAAACCCCAAACTACTAACGAATCGGCACAAAATATGTAGATACGCCACGCCCCGTTTCGAGCCACTTTCATTTTTGAGGCGTCTTGATCGGACTTCTCTGTCAAAATCTATCACCATTTAAGGTTTGTATACCCTTATATTCACTAAATGAAGTTTCGCCAAACCTAAACTACTGACCAATCGGCACAAAACATGCAGATACGTCATGCCCCGTTTCGAGCCACTTTCATTTTTGGGGCGTCTTGATCGGACTTCTCTGTCAAAATCTATCGCCATTTGAAGTTTGTATACCCTTATATTCACTAAGTGAAGTTTCTCCAAACCCGAAACTACTAACATATCGGCACAAAACATGCAGATACGCCACGCCCCGTTTCGAGCCACTTTCAATTTTTAGGCGTCTTGATCGTACTTCTCTGTCAAAATCTATCGCCATTTGAAGTTTGTACACCCTTGTATTCACTAAATGAAGTTTCCCCAAACCCCAAACTACTGACGAATTGGCACAAAAGATGCAGATACGCCAGTCCCCCTTTCGAGCCACTTTCATTTTTTAGGCGTCTTGATCAGACTTCTCTGTCAGAATCTATCGCCATTTGAAGTTTCTATACCCTAATATTCACTAAATGAAGTTTCCCCAAACCGCAAACTACTGACGAATCGGCACAAAACATGCATATACGCCATGCCCCGTTTCGAGCCACTTTCATTTGTGAGGCGTCTTGATCTGACTGCTCCGACAAAATCTATCCCATTTGAAGTTCGTATACCTTAATATTCACTGAATGAAGTTCCCAAACCCCAAACTACTGACTAATCTGCACCTAACATGCAGATAGGCCACGCCCCGTTTCGAGCCACCTTCATTTTTTAGGCTTCTTGATCGGACTTCTCTTTCAAAATCTATCGCCATTTGAAGTTTGTATACCCTAATATTCACTAAAAGAAGTTTCCCCAAACCCCAAAGTAGTGACGAATCGGCATTAAACATTCAGATACGCGACGCCCCATTTCGAGCCACTTTCATTTTTTAGGCGTCTTGATCGGACTTCTCTGTCAAAATCTATCAGCATTTGAAGTTTGTATATACTAATATTCACTAAATGAAGTTTCGCCAAACCCCAAACTAATGACGAATCGGAAAAAAAACCATGCAGATACGCCACGCCCCGTTTTGAGCCACTTTCATTTTTGAGGCGTCATGATCGTACTTCTCTGTCAAAATCTATCGCCATTTGAACTTTGTATACCCTTATATTCACTAAATGAAGTTTCCCCAAACCCCAAACTACTAACGAATCGGCACAAAACATGCAGATATGCCACGCCCCATTTCGAGTCAGTTTCATTTTTTAGGCGTCTTGATCAGACTTCTCTCTCAAAATCTATCGCCATTTGAAGTTTGTATACCCTAATATTCACTAAATGAAGTTTCCCCAAACCCCAAACTACAGAAGAATCAGCACAAAACATGCAGATACGCCACGCCCCATTTTGAGCCACTTTCATTTTTTAGGCATCTTGATCGTACTTCTCTTTCAAAATCTATCGCCATATCAAGTTTGTATACCCTTATATTCACTAAGTGAAGTTTCTCCAAACCCGAAACTACTAACATATCGGCACAAAACATGCAGATACGCCACGCCCCATTTCGAGCCACTTTCATTTTTTCGGCGTCTTGATCGGAATTCTCTGTCAAAATCTATCCTCATTTGAAGTTCGTATACCCTAATATTCACTAAATGAAGTTTCCCCAAACCCCAAACTACTCACAAATCGGCACAAAACATGCAGATACGCCACGCCCCGCTTCAAGCCACTTTCATTTTTGAGGCGCCTTGATCCTACTTCTCTGTGAAAATTTATGGCCATTTGAAGTTTCTATACCCTAATATTCACTAAATGAAGTTTTCCCAAAGCCCAAACTACTCACAAATCGGCACAAAACATGCAGATACGCTACGCCCCGTTTCGAGCCACTTTCATTTTTGATGCGTCTTGATGGGACTTCTCTGTCAAAATGTATCGCCAGGTCAAGTTTGTATGCCCTAATATTTACTAAATAAAGTTTCCCCAAACCCCAAACTACTGACGAATCGGCACAAAACATGCAGATACGCCATGCCCCGTTTCGAGCCACTTTAATTTTTTACGCGTCTTGATCGGACTTTTCTATCCAAATCTATCGCCATTTGGAGTTTGTATACCCTAATATTCAGTAAATGAAGCTTCCGCAAACCCCAAACTACTGACGAATCGGCACAAAACATGCAGATACGCCACGCCCTGTTTCGAGCCCATTTCATTTTTGACGTGTATTGATCAGACTTCTCTGTCAAACCCTATCGCCATTTGATGTTTTTATACCCTAATATTCACTAAATGATGTTTCCTCGAACCCCAAACTATTGACGAATCGGCACAAAACATGCAGATACGCCACATCCCGTTTCGAGCCACTTTCATTTTTGACGTGTCTTGATCGGACTTCTCTGTCCAAATCTATCACCATTTGAAGTTTGTATACCCTAATACTCACTAAATGATGTTTCCCAGAACCCCAAACTACTGATGAATCGGAACAAAACATAATAATACACCATGCCCCGTTTCGAGCCACTTTCAATTTGAGGTGTCTTGATGGGACTTCTCTGTTAAAATCTATCGCCATTTGAAGTTTGTATACCCTAATATTCATTAAATGAAGTTTCCAAGAACCCCAAACTACTAACGAATCGGCACAAAACATGCGGATACGCCACGCCCTGTTTCGACCCACTTTCACTTTTGAGGCGTCTTGCTCGGACTTCTATGTCAAAATCTATATCCATTTCCAGTTTGCATACACTAATATTCACTAAATAAAGTTTCCCCAAACCCCAAACTACTGACGAATCGGCACAAAACTTGCAGATATGCCACGCCCCATTTCGAGCCACTTTAATTTTTTAGGCATCTTGATGGGACTTCTCTGTCAAAGTCTATCGCCATTTGAAGTCTGTATACCCTAATATTAACTAAATGAAGTTTCCCGAAACCCCAAACTACTGACGAATCGGCACAAAGCATGCAGATACGCCACGCGCCGTTTCGAGCCACTTTCATTTTAGAGGCGTCTTGATCGGACTTCTCTGTCAAAATCTATCGCCATTCAAAGTTTGTATATCCTAATATTTACTAAATGAAGTTTCCCCAAACCCCAAACTACTGACGAATCGGCACGAAACATGCAGGTACGCCATGCCCCATTTCGAGCCACTTTCATTTTTCACGCGTCTTGATCGAACTTCGTTGTCCAAATGTATCACCAATTGAGGTTTGTATATTGTAATATTCAGTAAATGAAGTTTCCCCAAACCCCAAAGTATCGAAGAATCGACACAAAACATGCAGATACGCCACGCCCCGTTCCGAGCCAATTTCATTTTTGACGCGTCTTGATCGGACTTCTCTGTCAAACCCTATCACGATTTGATGTTTGTATACCCTAATATTCAGTAAATGAAGTTTCCCCAAACCCCAAAATACTGACGAATCGTCACAAAACATGCAGATACGCCACGCCCCGTTTCAAGTCACTTTCCTTTTTGATGCGTCTTGATCGAACTTCTCTGTCAAAATCTATCGCATTTGAAGTTTGTATACCCTGATATTCACTAAATGAAGTTTCCCCAAACGCCAAACTACTGAGGAATCGGCACAAAATATGCAGTTTCGCTACGCCCCGTTTTGAGCCAATTTCATTTTTTATGCTTCTTGATCGGACTTCTCTGTCAAAATCTATCGCAATTTGATGTTTGTATACCCTAATATTCAGTAAATGCAGTTTCCCCAAACCCCAAACTACTGACGAATTGGCACAAAACATGCAGATACGCCACGCCCCGTTTCGAGCCACTTTCATTTTTCACACGTCTTGATCGGACTTCTCTGTCCAAATCTATCGCCAATTGAAGTTTGTATACCCTAATATTCACTAAATGAAGTTTCCCTAAACCCCAAACTATTGACGAATCGGCACAAAACATGCAGATATGCCACCCCCCGTTTCGAGCCACTTTCATTTTTGACGCTTTTGATCGGACTTCTTTGTCAAAATCTATCGCAATTTGATTTTTGACTTCTCTGTCAAAACCTAGGAAGGCCTTGCTCACCTCCTCCATAAGCTTCCGCATCCATCATCACCAAGGAATTACAAAATCCAAAGAAGAGCTGATAGGAAAGCTATCATTTGGTATCTAGAGCTATGGTTCTTCAAAGATGAGTATCTCTTTTCATTTTCTTTTTGAGTTCTTCTTTTCTCCAAGTTGTTCATCTTTAGTCCAAGTTGTCTTGCTGTTTTTTGTGTTTTAATATGATTTGAATGCTTGTTTATTCATTTCATTTGGTGGGTTTGTTCAAACTTGTGCTTCAACATCTATTTTCAATTTTGTGTAGGATTCTTGATATATTTGTGTTGCTGTTTTTATTTTTAGGTATTTGAGTCTTGCTTGAAATTTCATTTGGGTCATATGATGTTCTTGAGTCTTTTCATTTTATGAATCCATAAGTTTTGTCTAAGTCATGTGTTTCCATATTTGTCATCAAATCCTAATAGTACTCTTCTTGATTTATTTGTTTCTTGTTTTTGGTCTGAATGTTTGATCTGAAATCTGTTTTGTGTTGATCCTTTGGTGCATTTTTAATTTTAGTTTGAGTTCTTATTTGTGTGTTAGATCTACACAAATTCCATTATATTAACTCCTTTGTGTTTTTGTGGTATATCATTCTGTTTTTTATTCCAGTTTTCAGAAACCCCTGTTTTCACATTTCTGTGCTGACTATTTTGATTTATGAAAATTAGATACATCATCAAAAATTTCTGAGCCTCTGGATTTCACAAATTTGAGGTGTTAGCAAAAGGACAAAAAAAGAACCATCTGAAAAAAAGATAAATATTACAAAAAAAGTGTGCAATCCTGACGTTCCAGCAGGCAGCTCTGAGCACTGATTTTATAAAATTTACCAAAATTAATTGGTACATGCGTTTGGAGTGAAACCAACGCCAAAAGTTTGTTAAGATCTTGTTCTGATTGTGTCTCAATTTTCAGAAGCAAATACAAAAGGGTCAGCTCAGCATAAATCTTTTAAAGATACACTTTCTAGACCACAACAATATTTTGCTTTTCAGTGGTGCTATTTTTTTGGTTTTTTAAATCAAATCTAGTGCTATTCCTAGGTTCCTTTTTGATGGCACAGCCTCCAGCCATACACAACCACATAATAAGGAGGATAAAGACCTAGAGGTTATTTTGGGATTTACTTGTGTACTGACCAATCCTCGGACGTCAGCTGGGTCCCACAGCATGGGCCAAAAACACGTGGAGTGGATTCCACAGGGGGTATTGAACAGAAAGGGGTGATTAGTCATCAGCCTACAAAGAAGGGTGATGAGTCGTCATCATCAACCTACAGATAGAGGTGATTAGTCATCAGCCTACAGAGAAGGGCGATGAGTCATCAGCCTACAGAAAGGGGTGATTAGTCCTCAGCCTACAGATAAGGGTGATGAGTCATCAGCATGTTCCCACAAAGAAGGGTGAGTAGTCATCAATGTGATGGTCACTAGAAAGGGCTGATGTGTCCTCGTCACTTCGCAGGGTGATCAGTCCTTGGCAACAGAGTGTGGCGAGGTGACATCAGTCCTGGGTGATTTGAACAACGTAACCAGAACAGTTAAGATTGGTTCCCAGTGTGGGCCAATGACCAGTTAAATACCCAGAGGTAGGGAGAGGCCTGGATCACGAAGTGCCCATGCGGGTAGCAGGGAGAGCACAACTAGGTGCAGAGTCTTGAGGGGTCAAGTACTCATCAGAACTAGGGTTTCCCAGTGAAGCTACATGCATGGCATGTGAACAGTGAAGGCGCTCCCAGAACAGGTGGCCCCAGAGACTAGGTGCACAAGGAGGCATCCAGGTGGTCACCCTGTTACAGTTTGCACTCCAGAGAAGGAAACCTTATGTGCAAGATTACCCTAAGATTGGGTGATAGCGGCGCAAGGGTATTCCAGTAAACCCTGAATATGGCTAGCAGTGCAGCGAACCCTAATTAGGGCTAGCGGCACAGTAAACCCTAGACTATATAAGGGACAGTAAAATACTTCAGAAAGGTACGCAGTTTCTAGACCTAAACACAGAGAAACTCAATAAACTTGGTGTTTCTTGCCCTACACTGACTTGAGCGTCGGAGTGCAAACGGCCTCTAGGGCGCCCCTTTCTCTTTTGCAGGTGCAGATTGTTTCGCAAAGAACCAAGCACATATCAACGTGAGGAAGGTGGTGCGTGAGTGTCGTGGAGTCAACTGACAGGCGAGTCAACCGACAAGAACAACTTGTAAATATGGGTCTAATTGGGTTTTTGTTTCTTTTTGTAGGCCGAATCAAGAGGAGAACTCTAGCGTGAAGGAATGTACAAACATATCCAAGAAGACCTCCAAGTCATCAAAATATAAACTAAAGCTTTGGTCAAAAGAACACAAGAAGACTGAGTTCCTGCTGACTAGTCAACATTATTTTGGACCAAGCTTTAGCTTAAATAAATTGTATAAAGTTGTTTAGGATTTCATGGGCCATGTATTGGGCCTAGTAGAATAAAATAATTGGACCAAATATTTGGGCCAAGTAGCATAGGTTTTTGGGCTTGTATTTGGGCCAATAGTAAAATATGACTAGTTAGGGTTAAAAGTGACTAGTTAGGGTAACAATTGGGCTTTTTTGAGCCCAATGTAACCCTAAAACGTCTAGGGTGTTTTGGAGGACGAAAATCACCTTGGCATGGAGCACATGGACGTCCACATGGCAGCCTAGGAGTGGAGAGGATTTAGCATGGAAGGTGTGAGCTAAAACATGGAAAGCATGACTCCACATGGCACATTCTCATTGGAGAGTTTTATTTTGAATTTTCAAATTTTGGCTCCAAAATGTCCAACCCTCTCTCCTATATAATGAGGTGATTGACTCATGTAAATTGAAGATTAATTTGATTGAAATTGCTGCCAACTTTGTGCCAATTATCACTCTTGTCTCCTACCTCTAGGATAGACACCTTTAGTCTTCATTCTTCATCTACTCAAGTGAGATGGCCTCACCACTCACTCTCCACACCTGTACTGACCAGTCCTCGAACGTCAGCTGGGTCCCACAGCATGGGCCAAAGCCACGTGGAATGGACCCCACAGGTGGTATTGATGAGAGGGGTGATTAGTCATCAGCCTACAGAGAGGGTGATTAGTCATCAGCCTACAGAGAGGGGTGATTAGTCATCAGCCTACAGAGAAGGGTGATTAGTCATCAGCCTACAGAGAGAACGTGACGATCACCAGAAAGGGCTAATGTGTCTTTGTCACTCCGCAGGTTGAGGAGTCCTCGGCAACAGAGTGTGGTGAGGTTACATCAGTCTTGGGTGATTTGCACAGCATAAACTGAACAGCTAAGATTGGTTCCCAGAGTGGGCCAATGACCAGTTAAATACCCAGAGGTAGGGAGAGGCCTGGATCACGAAGAGCCTATGCGGGTAGCAGGGAGAGCACAGTTAGGTGCAGAGTCCTAAGGGGTCGAGTACTCATCAGAACTAGGGTTTCCCAGTAAAGCTACATGCATGGCACGTGAACAGTGAAGGCACTCCCAGAACAGGCGGCCCCAGAGACTAGGTGCACAAGGAGGCACCCAGGTGGTCACCCTGTTAAAGTTTGCACTCCAGAGAAGGAAACCTTATGTGCTAGATTACCCTAAGATTGGGTGATAGCGGTGCAAGGGTATTCCAGTAAACCCTAAATATGGCTAGCAACGCAGTAAACCCTAATTAGGGCTAGCGGCACAGTAAACCCTAGACTATATAAGGGACAGTAAAATACTTCACAAAGGTACGCAGTTTCTAGACCTAAACACAAAGAGACTCAATACACTTGGTGTTACTTGCCCCCTATTGACTTGAGCGTCGGAGTGCAAACGGCCTCTAGGGCGCCCCTTTCTCTTTTGCAGTTACAAATTGTTTCGCAAGAATCAAGCACGTATCAACGTGAGGAAGGAGGCGTGTGAGTGTTGTGGAGTCAACTGACAGGCGAGTCAACCGGCAAGAACAACACCTAACACTTCATCTTCAAGGAAACCACAACTCCTAGGAGCTCCTTGCACATCTTCAACCATAGCTTCCGCCACCTTGAAATTCGTTTTCAGCTCATGGAAGAAAGCACTCAAGCTAGGCTACATCACTTTTTGTGTGCCATCCATTATTTGAGTGCCTTTTTAATTGCTTGTCTAATTTCATTTGAACTCTTTCTAGTTGTGTCACATTTTAATTCCATTTGTGTGGTACTGTTTTTCAAATTAATTTGTTTCTTGCTTTCTTTCTTTGGCTTCTAAGCTTGTTGGTGGATTAAATATCAATTGGTACTCGTTGAGTGGGAGATTGACTTGAGGGGAGTCTAGCTTGCTTAATAGGTGCTGGATTGAAGATTTTATTGACATAATTCCAAGAGGAACAAAGACAAAGGGCAGCAACAAACACCATACTATAAATACACGACACACCTTGGAAGGCCCAACAAGTAGAAAAGCAACAAAAGGGGTGCAACTAGAAGAACAACAAAAGGGGTGCAATTAGAAAAGCAACAAAGGGAGTGTCATTTAATTTCTTTGCAATCTTGCTTGTGTTAATTACTTGTTAATCACGCAATTAGTCGGTGAGTGTGTCTTCAAGGGCTCCAAGTGTCCAAGAAGCCTCACCTAGGGCCGTCTAGCTTAATTTGTTTTGTTAATTGCTTTAATTGAACCAACTTGCTTTAATCACTTTGTTAATTTCTTGTTTAATCTTGTTTAAGGCTTTGATAATTTGCTTTGTTTGCTAAATAGCTTGCATTGTTTTCTTGCATTAAAAATTTGATTTCTTCATCCTCATTGTGTTCTAAGTGTTTTACCTAAAGAAGGACTTGTGTAAAGGTTTTGGAGGGATAGTTTTTGGCTAAGGCAAGACTTGGTATTTAAGTAGTCCATTGTGACTCACCTCTCTTACCTGGAAAGCTACCTTCATTAACTTTCCTCTTCTTTCTTAAAAGTAAAACTTTTCTATACACAAAGTTCTAGTCATGTCTACTCACTCTTCCAAGTCCATTGAAAGTGATGTAAGGTCCATACAATCTCTTTTGAAACAACTCTCCAAGGACGTACAACACATTTCATATAGACAATTGGAAAATGAGTCTAAAATCAATGAATTGACTAGAGCAAAGGAAGAAAAATCTCAAACTTCAAAAAAAACACATACCCATGCATCTCAATCACAAATCCAAGAGTCTCTAGGGGAGGGAAGCCTTAGAATCCATGATTACTACCAACCACCCCCTAGGAGAAATAGGAGAAGAAAGGAAGAAGCCCCAAGGGAAGTAAGGGTAGACCTACCCCATTTCTATGGTAAGGAAAACGTAAAGGTGTACCTAGATTGGGAGATGAAAGTAGAGCAACTCTTTGCTTGCCATAGGGTGAGTGAAGAGAGGAAGGTACCCTTAGCAACCCTTAGTTTCCAAGGCAATGCAATGTATTGGTGGACCTCTCTAGAGAGAGATAAACGTCTTCATAGAGAGCCTCCTATAGAGTATTGGAATGACCTTAGGGGAACCCTAAGACGTCGCCACATACCTTCCTACTACCATAGGGAGCTAATAGACAAGCTCCAAAGGCTCCAACAAAAGAACATGAGTGTGGAAGAGTATAGGCAAAAAATGGAGCTATACATGATGAGAGCCTCTATTAGAGAGGAAGAGGTCACCACCATATCTAGATTTCTAAGTGGGCTCAACCTTGAGATAAGGGATAGAGTAGAACTTCTTCCCTACCAAGACTTGAATGACTTGGTTCAACTTTGCATTAAAGTTGAACAATAAAATTTGCGCAAAACTTCAAGTCAAAAGGTGGGATCCTACTCTAACTCCTATCCCAAGAGAGAAGATAGAAGGAAGGGTAGTACATCTAGAGAAAAACCAAAGGAAACTACCAAGCCCTTAGCAAAAGATACCTCCACCCCACCCATCTGAACTAGGGACATCAAGTGTTTTAAGTGTTTTGGAAGAGGGCATGTGCAAGCACAATGTCCAAACCAAAGGACCTTGTTTTTAAGAGGTAAGGATGAGTACACTAGTGGTGAGGATGAGCCTAGTGTAGAAGGAGAGGAAGGGGGAGAGGATGAGAGGGTAAGCCCATTAGAGGGAGAATTGCTAATGATTAGGAGAACCCTCAACAATCATCCTAGTGCATCCATGGAAACACAAAGAGAGAACATCTTTCATACAAGATGTAATGATTTAGAAAATATATGCTCTCTCATTGTGGATGGATCAAGCTGCAATTGTTGTAGCTCTATGATGGTTGAAAAGCTCAATCTACCAGTAGTTCCTCATCCTAAGCCCTACAAGTTGCAATGGATCAATGAGAATGGGGAACTAAGTGTAGATAAGCAAGTGGAAATCAAGTTCTCCATAGGTAACTACAAAGATAAAGTTTTATGTGATGTAGTACCTACGGAAGCTTGCCATATCTTGTAACGCCCCTCAGAATTTATTTTTTTTCATTTTTATATAATAAAATAAAGGTGAAACAATAATATCAAAAATTTAACATAGATATATACATAATATAATTCATCCATTAATACAAACGTACCTCAAAATAATATTCCTTTTCGAGGAAGTTTTAATACATCTCCATACAGGATTTTTCAAAATAAAACAAAACAACAGCATTCAAAAACCGGCGATCTCCTCCTCCAGAAATGCTCACTGAGGAGCTCTACCACCTGCAACCTCATCTGCTCCCGTGCAAATATACACGATCATCACAGGTTTAAGAAAAACAACCACGATACAAAACAAAGGGTAAGCTAGATATTTTTAAAAACTTTAAATATGAAACTTTATATCAACATAACCAGCTTTTAAACACCCACATATATCCATCACTTTCTCATTCATTTCACATAACCATCAAACTTTAAAACATGAAACTTGATATTAACGTAAACCATCAAATATTCACACATTTCACAATTCCCTCAAGTATCAATCATTCCACAAAAATCCATCAAGTGTCTATCACATTTCAATATTTCTCTTTCTCACGTCAGACTTCCACTGACCCATCACACATAGACACTTGACATTACTTCCGGAAGACTCGTGCGTTGAACTTAGCATCCAGAGACCTGCACCTGTCATACCCCACCACTGTGAAATCCACACAGGGTCGCTGTGAAATCCACACAGCCATGCGCATAAACATAATCTCAATATCATCACTCTCCCGGTATGACAGGGTTAATTCATATAACAGGTCAAGTTAGTTATCTTTCAAACAACTTACCCATACATATGAACCTCCTTCGACTCTTAACAACTGAATAACTTCATCTATGTGATTCCATTATATCAGCAGAGTCAGGATCGTCTCATTCACAGGATACTCACTGATCAATACACTCTAATACCAATCTCAACACGGTATTTCCTTTCCTGAAAATACTATGTCTTGATCACAATTTCACATTCATCCAGTACATCATACCACACGTAAAAGCACAATTCCATCATATAATATTTTGAATCTTTTCTTAAACAATCCCAATCACAGAAACAATCATACCAAAGTTCAGATTTTCGAATATCATATGCATTTCAATTTCAAACAAGTTCAAAACGACACTAAAACAGGGGGTTTCGAAATCAACATTAAAATCGGCGATCACGTCGCCCCACACATAAAAACAGAGCATCGTGGAATAGAATATGAAAACCGACGACCACGTCGCCCTCACTTCAGAACCTACTCGCCTAAAGTTTTTATAAACGAAAATGCTAGCTTCCCTTACCTGGACTTGCGTAAAATCTCACTAAGAGCTCCAAACCCACCGAGAACTCAAGGATGCCTCAACTCTGTTTTAGGGCTTTGAGCAGAAAACTTGCAGAGTAACTTCCCAGAAGGACAATGGCAGTCGTCGATCGTAGCACTGGTACGTGAGGATAGCCGCGTCTTCGAGTGGAGGAGAAAGGAGAAAGGGGAACTAAATGAGCTGATTCCCTCAGCTCTTAAGGTCGAACGGCTCTTTAGCCTTCACTGCCATTACCCACTCTCTGAGCAACCTTGCGTGCACACTTCCTTGAACAGTATGACCACGTGGGTTTTCTGCGCATACCAACTCTCTAATGCTGACTATTCTGAAACACCCTTTTTGTCTACGTGTCGCGCATTGCAGAACGTTCATGCTGGGAGCCTGGGTCCCACCTTATCTATGTGAAACATGACATCGCGCGATAACCATCCACCGATGACTGCTCGCGCGATAACCATGCCTCTCATACCGGCGATGACCGATTCCTCTTCCTGACGGATGACTGATTCCTCACCCTGACAAACCACCGATGTCTCACCCTGGCAGACAACCGATGTCTCACCCTGACAAACCACCGATGTCTCACCCTGGCAGACAACCGATGTCTCACCCTGGCAGACAACCGATGTCTCACCCTGGCAGACCACTGATGTCTCACCCTGGCAGACCACCGATGTCTCACCCTGGCAGACCACCAATGTGTCTCCCATCCTGGTTGATGACCGATGTTCCTCTCATCCTGTTGGCGATCTCTTATCGCCCTTGTGTGTGACGAGAACACATCGCCTTACTCTGGTCACCTATGTCACATAATCACACCTTGCTGAAGGTTCATCCTCCCATTCCTCTAAGTCTGGGGTGTCACGGCTCACACTACTCATGGTGGCAGATATGCCACCTATCTTCTATATCACCGATCTTCTGTATTTAGACCACATACTAAATGCTTACCAAGTCTTCTCGAATACTCGGCGATGTGCTCTTTTCGGCGATCATGTGCACCATAGGCGATTGGCGATTATGTGAAATCTTCGCACACGGCGATCATGCACAAAATAGGCGATCTCTGATTTCATACGGGGGAAGTCGGAGGACGCCGCCTTCTTCAACAAACGGCGATCTCATCGACTTCTAAGCTACACATTCCTTTCTCTTACCCTTCTTGATTCACGTGCCTCCCTCCCTTGAAGCACGCCCACTTGATTACCTCACGATAAAGTCATCGCACCTGACTACTTGGTTGGTACAATGGTTAACCGATCGCCCTCTACCAGCTGATCCCAGACCTTGGGCGACGTCCGAGGTCTGACCACTATGATATTTTCTATTTTTATGTCCTTTTTATTTTAAATAATAACATACTCAGAATTTATTTAAAATCTATCACTTCTATTCCAATTAATTTATAGGTCCTTACATATCTTGTGAGGAAGACCATGGCAATTTGATAAGAAAACCTTGCATGATGGTCTAACTAATGAGATTTCCTTCACCCATAGGCATAAAAAGTTTGTACTTAGTCCTTTACCACATTCCCAAGTGGTGAAAGACCAAATACAAATGAAAGAAAAGAGGGATGAGGGAAAAAAAAAAAAAAAGAGAGCTAAAAAAAGAGAGAGTCCTTAGGAATAGAAAGGAGTGGGAGAAGAGTGTTCCTTCCCACAAGGTTGCTCAACAAGAAAAGCCTTTGAAAAACATTTTGGAAAATTTGCTTCTTATTGAACAACCAAGCCTTATCTTTTGTAAGGGGACACTTGCATGCACTGCCACAAGTAGTGAACCCATGAGTCTACCTCCTCAAGTGGAAAATCTTTTGAGTGAATTTGATGATGTATTCTCTAAAGAGGGCCCCAATGGACTCCCTCCCATTAGAGGTATAGAACATCAAATTGACCTAATTCCCAGGGCAAGCCTACCAAATAGGCCTGCTTATAGAACCAACCCCATGGAAACTAAGGAGATAGAGTCACAAGTTCAAGACTTGTTGGAGAAGGGTTGGGTTCAAAAGAGCCTTAGCCCTTGTGTTGTACCTGTCTTGTTGGTGCTAAAAAAAGATGGAAAATGGCGTATGTGTTGTGATTGCAGAGCAATCAACAACATCACCATCAAGTATAGGCATCCAATCCCAAGGCTGATGACATGCTTGATGAATTACATGGGTCAACCATATTTTCTAAATTGACCTTAAAAGTGGGTATCACCAAATTTGAATCAAAGAGGGTGATGAGTGGAAAACCACTTTTAAGACCAAGTTTGGATTATATGAGTGGTTGGTGATGCCATTTGGCCTCACTAATGCCCCTAGTACATTCATGAGGCTCATGAATCATACCTTGAGGGATTGCATAGGTAAATACGTAGTAGTTTACTTTGATGATATCCTAGTGTATAGCAAAATCCTAGAAGACCATTTAAGTCACCTTAGGGAAGTTCTTCTAGTGCTTAGGAAAAATAGTTTGTTTGCCAATAGGGATAAGTGTACCTTTTGTGTAGATAGTATAGTTTTCTTAGGGTTCATAGTTAACCAAAGGGGGGTGCATGTTGACCCCGAGAAAATCCAAGCCATCAAAGAGTGGCCCACTCCTCAAAATGTAAGTCAAGTAAGAAGTTTCCATGGGCTAGCTAGCTTCTATAGAAGGTTTGTACCCAATTTTTCAAGCTTAGCTTCCCCTCTCAATGAACTTGTTAAAAAAGATGTTGCATTTTATTGGAGTGAAAAGCATGAGCAAGCCTTTCAAAGGCTAAAAGCTCAATTCACCCATGCACCCATTCTAGCTCTTCCAAATTTTTCTAAAACTTTTGAAATAGAATGTGATGCATCGGGCGTGGGCATAGGTGCGGTATTGTTACAAGGTGGTCACCCCATTCCATATTTTAGTGAAAAGCTTCATGGTGCCACCCTTAACTACCCCACTTATGACAAAGAGCTCTATGCACTTGTGAGGGCCTTAAAGACTTGGGAACATTATCTTATTTCCAAAGAATTTGTTATCCATAGTGATCATGAGTCCCTAAAGTACTTAAAAGGCCAACACAAGCTCAACAAAAGACATGCTAAATGGATGGAGTTTCTTGAGCAATTCCCTTATGTAATCAAATACAAGAAAGGAAGCACAAACATAGTGGCCGATGCTCTCTCAAGGAGGCATTTGCTCTTTTCAAAACTAGGTGCCTAAATTCTTGGATTTGATCACATAAAAGAGCTTTATCAGGAAGGACAAGAATTTTCATCCATCTATGCTAAGTGTAGACATAAAGCACAAGGAGGTTACTATGTGGCCGAGGGATATCTTTTTAAGGAAGGAAAACTTTGTATTCCCCAAGGCACACATAGGAAGCTCCTTGTAAAGGAATCACATGAGGGGGGTCTCATGGGCCACTTTGGAGTTGATAAGACTCTAGATCTTTTAAAAGAAAAATTTTATTGGCCACACATGAGAAAGGATGTCCAAAGACATTGCTCTAGATGCATATCATGTTTAAAAGCAAAGTCTAGAGCAATGCCTCATGGACTCTACACCCCCTTGCCGATTGCAAATGCTCCTTGGGAAGACATTCACATGGACTTCATTTTAGGACTCCCTAGGACTGCAACAGGCCATGACTCTATCTTTGTGGTAGTGAACCATTTTAGCAAAATGTCCCATTTTATTCCATGCCACAAGGTATGATGAAGACCAAGTAAAGGAGGCGCCTGAGGCCCAAGCCCATTAAGCCCAAGCCCAACCAAATAGCTCAACATCCTTCATGCCTCAAAGGATGACTAGGAGCAAGGCTAAAGCTTTGGGAGAAGAGCATCAATGGATGTCTCTTTTTGTAATTACTTGTGTATAGTTTTTAGTAGAACTTTAAAGGAAGGTGTAGATATTAAAATAAGGGGTGCCAATGTATAAAGATAGGTCACACCTTCCATGTGACATAAAGAGTAGGTGTAGGTGTAGTTTTTAGGAGGTGCCAAAGTAGAAAAAAGGTCACACCTCCCATGTGACTCAAGATTGGCTCCAAATTTGAATTAGAATTAGGAGGGAATTTTGAATTTGTTTCACTTTCATTTCAGCCCTCTAAACCTATAAATAAAGGTGCTTGGTCATTGTAAATTAAACATTGAAATTAGAAGAAAAGTTACTACACTCAAATTGTGAGTGAATTTTGTGAGACTTGTTCTCCTCTTCCTTGTCTCATCTTGTGAAGCTTTGGGAGCTCTCAAGTGGCGGCAAATCTGCACTTATCTTGGATCATCACCTCCAAGTGGCGTGTCCATTCCCAATCCATGGCTACAACCACATAAGTTTCATCTTCTTTCATCTTCCATAGTCATTTCAATCTGTAGTTTTGATTCTATGTCTTGTTCTTGAATTTCAATCAGTTCTTTTGTTTCAATTTGTGTTTCCATTCTGTTTTTTTGTGTTTAAATTCTGCACCTATTCTTTTTTGAGTTCCGCACCTTGTTCTTCATTCATTCATCACCATTAATTGTGTTTTAACCTTGGACCTTTGGAAATGAACCTTCACATCTACTTAACACTTGTTAAGTTAATGTCCAGTGGGGATTTTCCTTAGGTGACTCACTCTAAATTGCTAAGAATCTTGATCCTAATTCTAAGAAAATGTCACAAATATAATGAACCTAAAATCAACTCACATCATGTGGTATCATGAGCTATGGTGATGTTTTGTTCTTGTTGAGTTGAATTGACACTTTCTATTCAAGCAATTTCCGTTTTCCAGCACTTTATTTTTGTGCAGAATTTTTTTTAGGTTCCTTGTTGTGTTAGCTATTCTGTTTTTGCTTTAATTTGAGTCTTTCCTTGCTGTTTTAATTGGTGCAAATTAATTGTGTTTGATTCATTTTGCTTTTTGAATCCATACAAGTTTTGTCAAGTCATGTTTCTCCTAAATTGTCATCACTTCTATGTAGTAGTTTTCTTGATAATTTTTGGTTGATTGTTTTTAATTTTGAGTGCAGTTTCTAATCTGTTTTATTGAGCCTTTGGTGCATTTTTAATTTTAGATTTGAGTTCATGCTTGTGTGATAGATCCATACAAGTTCACATACATCAATTCTATTGTGTCTTTGAAGTTTCTTAATATTGTTTTAATTCCAAATTAGGCTTCCTCTGTTTTTGTTGAAACTGTGCTGGCTGTTTTTGTTTACAGAATTTAATTCCGTTTATGAAAAATTCTGAAATTCTGGATCTGAACAGATTGGTGTGTTAGAAAAAGGTGAAAAAAAAAAGTGAAGAAAAATTAAAAATAGAAAAAAAATGATAAATCAAATACAATCAGTGTGCAATTCTGGCGCGAAAAAAACGGTGAAGTGGCATCAGATTTGAAAAAATTATCACAATTTATTGGTGCATCATTTTGGTGTGATTCCAGCGTCAAATTTGAGCTAAGATCTTGAAATTTCTGTGGTTTAAATTTCAAATTCAAATTTGAATTATCCAGCTCAGCATAATTTGTTTAAGTCACGCATTTTAACACCTTAATATTCTGCAGTACTGTTTTGGTTTTGTTAATCCAATTCTAGTACCATTCTCTAGGTTCTCTTTGTGTACTACCTTTTATTGAGTGCCTTATTTTCTTTACTTGTCATTTTTATTCAATATTCTTTTCCAAAGTTTTGTCATATCTTTACTTCCACTTTGGTTTAGCTTTTCTTGCTTGTCTTTCTTGTTTCCTCTAGTTTTGTGGTGAATTGTTCTTTGAGTAAGTGTGGTTTGCTTTGGCATCTTTCACTTGAGGCTCATCCAATCCACAAGAGAGGCTTGGTAAAGGAAGGATATATTTTCTTTGAGTGGTTTGAGAGATTTTACATCATTGCCATAAGCTATATTTGCTTTTCACCTTGTTTTTCTAACTTTGTTTTCTATAATAGTTTCTTCTTTGTGTTTTTGTGTTTCATTTTATCATGGCTAATCTTTCTAGTGGAGAATCATCTAAGCCTCACTCACCTCAAAAAGCATACCTAATTGATGAATTAAAGGATGCTAAACTAACACTTGCACAAAAGGATGAGGTGATAAGACAAATGGAGGCAAGGCTCCAAAGATTGGAGTTGGACCGTGAAGATCATCATCACAACCGTGAGAGAAGACACCATCATCATCATAGGCATACCTCAAGGTCTTCTCAAAGTTCTTATGGATATCATGGAGAAAACAAATTGGAGGATGCATCACAATCATGAAGATAGGCGCCAAAATGTGGCTAAGCCTTTTATGCCTTATGTAAAATTACCTAGTTTTAGTGGTGAAGGAGATCCTAATGTGTATTTAGGATGGGAGGCTAAGGTAGAACAAATATTTTTTGTACATGAGGTCCAAGAAGACCAAAAGGTTAAGCTAGCCTCCCTAGAATTTATGGACTATGCCATGCAATGGTGGCACAAAACTCTCCTGGACATTGGGCTAAACAAGAGACTGCTCGTGGTCTCTTGGGATGATTTAAAAGTTTGCATGTGTGCTAGATTTGTGCCTCCACACTTTAGGAAAGACCTATTGTTGAAACGCTTTTAACTAGAGCCAATATGCATGAGAATGATGAAGCTAAAATGGCTAGATTTGTTAGTTGTCTTAGAAGGGATATCCAAGATGTTGTAGAACTTAATGAGTATTCTTCTTTAAAAAATTTGGTTCACCTTGCCATCAAGGTAGAATCTCAACTTGCAAGAAAAAATTCTTTTAAACATACTAATAATGATGGCTTTTACAATTCATCTTGGAAAAACAAAGGAAAATCTTTTTCAAAATTTCCTTCAAAGATTCTACTTTCAAAACTAGAGATACTAAGCCTTCAACTTCTACTCTTAAATCACCAACTAAATATTCAAGTAAAAAATGCTTTAAATGTTTAGGCTATGGTCATATAGCGGCTAATTGTCCTTCCAAAAGGAATATGATGATGCGTGATGGGGTGGTTGTGAGTGAGCATAGTTCGGATTCCTCTAGACCTTCAACACCTCCTAGGTCCCCAAGTGAGCATGAGAGTGAAAGTCCACTTGAAGGCGACTTATTAGTAGTGAGACGAATGCTTGGCCAAGTTTTAAAACCCTTTGATGAAAGCCAAAGAGAAAATATTTTCCATACAAGATGTCTCATTAATGATAAGTTGTGTTCTTTGATAGTGGATGAGGGAAGTTGTGCTAATGTGGCTAGTACAAGAGTAGTAGATAAGCTTGGATTGTCTACTATCTCTCATACAAAGCCCTACAAACTACAATGGTTAAGTGAGGTTGGAGAAATCATAGTTAACAAACAAGTCCTCATTGCTTTTTCTATTGGTAAATACAAAGATGAGGTCTTGTGTGATGTTGTCCCAATGGAACCAACACATGTTCTGTTAGGTAGGCCATGGCAATATGATAGAAAAGTTTTTCATGATGGCTTTACCAACAAATTTCTTTTAACTTCCATGGGCACAAGGTCATACTTAAGTCTCTCTCTCCAAAGGAATTCCATGAGGACCAAATTAAAATGAAGCAAAAGAGAGAGCATGAAAATGATAAAAAAAGTTCCAAGAGAAGCCTTCTCATGACTACTCAAGAAGTTAAAAAGGTAATAGTTGCTCAAAAGCCTATTTTTTTAGCTATTCCTAGTATTATTGATTGTGAGTCGGCTAAGGATAGTCCCACACGTTTGGACAATTTGGTGAAGGAATTTGAAGATGTGTTTCAAGATCCTCCTAATGGCTTACCACCTTTAAGAGGGATTGAACACCAAATAGACTTCATTCCTGGGGCTTCTTTACCAAATCGCCCAGCATATAGGACCAATCCCACAGAGACCAAAGATATTCAACAACAAGTTGAGGGATTAATTGCTAAGGGATGGGTACAAGATAGCATGAGCCCATGTGCTATGCCTGTCATCCTTGTTCCTAAAAAGGATGGGTCATGGAGAATGTGTACGGATTTGTCGCGCTATAAATAACATTACAATCAAATATAGGCATCCCATTCCTAGGTTAGATGACTTGTTGGATGAATTACATGGGTCTAAAATATTTTCCAAGATTGATCTTAAGAGTGGTTATTACCAAATCCGGATTAAACCGGGGGATGAATGGAAAACCACTTTTAAGACCAAATTTGGTTTATATGAGTGGTTGGTCATGCCTTTTGGCTTGACTAATGCTCCTAGTACCTTCATGCGACTCATGCATCATGTCTTAAGACCATTCATTGGCAAGTTTGTTGTGGTTTATTTTGATGATATTCTTATATATAGTTTGTCTTTGAAAGATCATGAGAAGTATGTTAGGGAAGTTTTAGAAACCCTTAGGAAGGAACATTTGTATGCTAATCTTGCTAAATGTATGTTTGCACTTGATCATATAGAATTCCTAGGGTTTGTTGTAAGTTATAAAGGGGTGCATGTTGATCAAACAAAGGTTGCAGCAATTCAACATTGGCCAACACCCTCCAATGTTAGTGAAGTACGAAGTTTTCATGGACTTGCTAGCTTTTATAGGCGGTTTGTGAAAGACTTTAGTGTTGAACCAAGTGGTGTTCAAGGTTTTGAAGAATCCAAATCCTTTGAAGGATGATGAAGCCTCTGCTTTGCTTGATGCTGCTGTGCTGGTGTATTGTTTTGTTCTGGGGTAGTTTAATGTTGTAATCCACCCTTAGATTAAATCTCAAAGCAATTAGCATCTCAATCTTTAAACAAAGTAAAGTGTTTTTCAAACTAAGTTGAAACAACCGATTGTTCTGTCGAAACAACCGATTGTTTACACTTAGATGTTTTGAGAAAGTTTGAAAACTGTTTTTGAATGAAGAAAACTGTTAAGTGACAAAACAACCGATTGATTCGAGGAAACAATCGATTGTTTGTTTTGGAACCTTAACAGAAAACACTATTTTCTTTGATTGAGCTTTAAATGATTTGAAACTGAATATGCTCCAGTCATTAAATGCTTTGACCAATCTTTTTGAAAGCAATTATGGGTTTGTTAAGATTTGATAACAAACTTTCTTTATATAAATTCAGAAAAACTGTTTTAAATAAGAGAATGCTTTTGACAAATTTTTTCTAAGAGAGTTTTCAAAGAGTTGAGATTGCTTAATAGCTAAAGAGATTGATCAAGGTGCTGGAATAGGATTCTACTTGTATTGATTTCAGATCTTCATCTGTAACAAGTGTAATCTGTGTAAACTGCTGAAACATTTCTTCTGTGTATTGTTGCTGAGATTGGCTGTGTGCTCTTGAGGTGTTCAAGATCAGCAATCTTAGTGTTGGCCAAGGAGAGTGTGTGTCTTGAGGTTTTCAAGGTCATTCTCTTGGTTGTTGTGTAAGTGATCAAGGTGTGATTGCTTAGTGGATTTCCTCAGGGTTTTGAGAAGACTGGATGTAGCTCTGGGTTGGAGTGAACTAGTATAAACAACTGTGTACAATCTCTCTATCCCTAACTCTTTAAATTCAGTTTGTTTGTTGTTTGCTGATATAAACAACCGATTGTTTCGCAGAAACAACCGATTGTTTTCCTGGCAGTGCTGTTTTGCTTGCTGTTTTGGCTAACTGAATTGCTTAATCAATTGGTTTCTGAAATAAATTCATTCTAGCTTGCAAAAAGTTTGCGAAAACCTCTTTAAACAATTCACCCCCCTTCTAGTTTAAAGCCATCTTTCCTAACAATTGGCATCAAGAGCTTGGTTCTTGAAAGTCATTCAAGTTGATCCTAAAATCTTTTTAAAATGGCTGATAGCCTACCTTTTGGGGAAAGTGCATCAATAAACAGACCACCCTTGTTTTGTGGTTTGAATTACCAGTTTTGGAAAGTTAGAATGAAAATATTTATGGAATCTCTTGATAAAGGAATTTGGGATGCAATTGAAAATGGTCCTTTTATCCCAAAGCTTGAAAAAGATGGTTTTGTCATTGAGAAGCCATGGTCTCAGTGGACTGATTCAGAAAGCAAAAAGGCCAAATTTGATTGCATTGCCAAAAATATTATAACCTCTGCTTTAAATTCTGATAAGTTTTTCAGGGTCTCACAATGCAAATCATCAAAAGAAATATGGGATGCTTTGGAAGTCACTCATGAAGGAACAAATGAAGTTAGAAGAGCTAGAAAGCATGCTCTCATCCAAGAGTATGAGGTGTTTAGAATGTTGAAAGGTGAAACAATAGCTGAAGTGCAGAAAAGGTTTACACACATCATCAATCACCTTATGAGCCTAGACAAGACTTTTGACAAAGAAGAGCTAAACATCAAGATCTTGAAACGTCTTGATAGAGCATGGCAACCAAAGGTAACTGCTATTTCTGAATCTAAAGATCTAACATCCTTAAGTGTTGCTTCTTTGTTTGGAAAGCTTAGGGAACATGAGCTAGAGATGAATAGACTCAATGTTCAAGAGAGTGAAGATAAGCACACAAGGAGCATAGCCTTGAAAGCATCCAAACATAAGGGAAAGCAAGATTCAAGTGATGATAGTGATGAGGAAAATCTTAGTTTGCTGTCAAGAAAATTCAGCAAATTCCTAAAGAGAAACCGCAACAAAGACAACAACAAGGATAGGTATGGAAACAAGAAATCCAATGAATTAAATTCAAATAACTATACTTGTTTTGGTTGTGGTGAGCAAGGTCACATAAAGGCAGATTGTCCCAACAAGAGCAAAGCGAAAAAGACAAGCTACAAGGAGAAGAAAGGCAAAACAAAAAGAGCCTACATAGCTTGGGATGAAAATGAGGTGTCATCATCAAGTTCTTCATCAAGTGAAGATGAAAAAGCCAACATATGTTTAGTAGCTGAGGATGATGATGATTCTTGCAGTTCAAGTGAGGTAAGTTCATGTGCTTCCTTAAATGAACAAAATTATAGTGAATTGCTTGAAGCTTTTCAAGAAACACATGATGAAGCTAATAGATTGGTTCTTTCAAACAATTGATTGAAAGATCTTAACAATGTGCTTGAGAAGAAAGTTAAATCAGTTGAAGAGGATCTGAGAAAAGCAAAAATTGATTTTGAAAAATTGGAAAATCTTTTCAAAAATGCCTATTGCAAGTGTGACACTCTCATTTGCACAAATTGTGAAAATCTTGAGAGAAAGGTTCATTATCTTGTTGAAACTGTGGATAAGCTTTCAAAAGGGAAATCAAACTTTGAGAATGTCTTGGCATCTCAAAACTGTGTTTTTGGAAAGGCTGGTTTAGGCTTCAATCCACAGAACAAGCAAGATAGTTTTTCAAAAGTTTTTCCAAGAAAATCAGAAAAACAATCGATTGGATCATCGAAACAACCGATTGTTACATGCTTTTACTGCATGAAGAAAGGCCACTCTGTTAGATTCTGTAAAATCAGAAAGTATTGTGTTCCTAAAGGTCTTATGAAATGGATTCTAAAGAGATGTGATGTTACTAACAGCAAAGTGAAGTCAAATGGACCCAAATTTGTAAGGGGACCAAATCTTGCTACTTGAATTTGTTTATGCAGGAAAAATAAAGAGAAAGAGAAGAAAAGAGGCATTCTGTTCAAGCTGTTAAAGAAAAAGACAGTCATTGAAGCTGAATCAATGCTATGCAAAAGATCAAAACAGTCAAGAAAAGTTTTCTTGATCAACAAGCATTTGGATCATTGAAGAAACAACACAAGGATAAGACTTTCCTTTTAATTGTTCTTAATAATTGTTTCAAAGTTCTTTCTTGTGATTAATTCTCTTTTAATCAATGTCTTCTGCTTTAATCTGCTTCTGTTAATGGCTAAAATCTTCAAAAATCAAGTTTTTGTAACTGCTGCAGAAAAACAACCGATTGGTTCTTCGAAACAACCGATTCTTTCGGGTCTGACAGCACTGTGAAGAAATTGATTTAATTTTGAATTCCTCTTCTATCCGTTGCAGGTCAATTTCAAAGGGAGAATATTGGTCAAAGTATCTGTATTGAAAGCTGAACGTACTCAGAAAGTGGTTACAACATTCATAAAGGAATATATTCCAATATCTTGGAAATTCAAGAGCCTTTATGACTAGTCAAAGATCACATGTGAAGACCATGTGTTTTTCAGTTTTTATTCTGACATTTACTGTGAAGAACAACTTTCTCTCTCTGAAAATCAGGTACCCATTAAATGAAATTAAACTCAAATTTTTTTTCGTATGGCTATAAAATCAGGTGCAGATGAACAACCAATTGCAACATCTCTTGCAATATCTCTTGCACCATCTCTTGAGAAAATCTGTGAAGAAGTGCTATCCTCTGTTTTCTCATCTCTGCTGCCATGGAATCAACTCCTCCCACTTCCAAAAGAATCAAAACCAGGGCTGTAAGGTCTGGAGGAAGGTTGGAAGGATGGTTTTCTGGAGATAAGGATCTCATTGAAAAGTATAGGTATGAGACAAGTCTCAAGAAGATAAACAACCCCAAGGTTGTGAGCTTTGATTGGTTGAAAAGTCAAAAGCTGGACAATGTGAGAAAGCTATTCAAGGATCAATTTCTCAGAAGGTTCCTGGAGATGAAGGGAAACATATATCCAGATTTGGTGCGGGTCTTCTACACCAATTTGAAGTTTGAGGGAAACAATCTAGTTTCTCATGTGAAAGGTGTGGACATGAAGATAACCCATGAAGTTTAGGCTGCTGTTGCTGGACTCAAATACTCTGGTCTATGAATCAGCAAAGGAAATCTTGGTGTGGTGGAGGATTTTAACAAAATCCAGTTCTATAGAAGTTGCTTGAAGAAGAATCAATCTCAAGTGAGTGCATGCTCAGTTGGAGGGTTGAAACTTGATGAGAGGTTACTTGCTCTCATTGTGACATGGATTCTAACTCCAAGGGGGAGTAACCATTCTGTTTTAACTGAAGAAGATCTGGTTTACATCTTCTGCATCACCAAGAAAATCAAGCTCAATTGGATTCACATAATCAACGAGCACATGCAAAAAGCCATGAGGTTGGGTGATTATCAATATCCCTATGCTGCTTTGATATCTAAATTTCTACTCTATTTTGAAGTTAATCTTGAAGATGAAACTTCTGAGCTGGTCAAGTCAACTCAAGAGTTGAACAATGGATCACTCAACAAAATGGGATTTACAAAGATAGGTGGAAAATGGGTAAGCAAGGATGGTGATCATGGTGCCTCATCTAGTGGTGCTGCTCAAGAAGAAACTGCTGATATGGATATTGAACATGAAGATCCAACAGGAGGGTTTCAAGATGCTGGACCTAGTGCTACTGATGAACATCAAGAAGAAAGGATTCAAACCATGTCTCCTTTTGAAAGATTCATGGTGAATAGGCTGGATAGCTTTGCTGAAAATCAAAGAAACCTTCATGATCTATGTGTTAGCAATTTCCAAAGGTTTGACAACATGGATGCAAGGTTTATGAGTCTGGATGAACAGATTGAAGCTGTCCATAATCAAATCTTTGATCTTCAGTTTGGAGATAAAGAAGAATGAAGGAAAAACAACCGATTGGATCATCGAAACAATCGATTGTTTTCTGTAGCTGTTGGTTTCTGGTTTTAAATTTTCTTTCCTTCTGCTGTTGCTGTTTTAATTCTGATGTAATATGAACAATATCTGGTTTTATCTCTTATATTTGTCTATTTGTGAAGACAAATAGGGGGAGATTTATGCTTGTTTATGCTTGTTTCAGGTTTTAAGATTGTCTTTAGTTGTTAAAAACTGTTTGGGTAATTTTTGTATGTTGTCTCTAATATTAATTGTTTAAGCTTTAACTTGTTTATATGTATGCTAACAAAATATTAGAAGTTCAATGTTTGCTCAAAGTTCAATTGCAGGAACTACTTCAGATTTAATCAGAACAACACAAGCATCAGGGATTTGTCTTCATCAAATAGGGGGAGATTGTTGAACCAAGTGGTGTTCAAGGTTTTGAAGAATCCAAATCCTTTGAAGGATGATGAAGCCTCTGCTTTGCTTGATGCTGCTGTGCTGGTGTATTGTTTTGTTCTGGGGTAGTTTAATGTTGTAATCCACCCTTAGATTAAATCTCAAAGCAATTAGCATCTCAATCTTTAAACAAAGTAAAGTGTTTTTCAAACTAAGTTGAAACAACCGATTGTTCTGTCGAAACAACCGATTGTTTACACTTAGATGTTTTGAGAAAGTTTGAAAACTATTTTTGAATGAAGAAAACTGTTAAGTGACAAAACAACCGATTGATTCGAGGAAACAATCGATTGTTTGTTTTGGAACCTTAACAGAAAAACTGTTTTCTTTGACTGAGCTTTAAATGATTTGAAACTGAATACGGTCCAGTCATTAAATGCTTTGACCAATCTCTTTGAAAGCAATTATGGGTTTGTTAAGATTTGATAACAAACTTTCTTTATATAAATTCAGAAAAACTGTTTTAAGTAAGAGAATGCTTTTGACAAAGTTTTTCTAAGAGAGTTTTCAAAGAGTTGAGATTGCTTAAGAGCTAAAGAGATTGATCAAGGTGCTGGAATAGGATTCTACTTGTATTGATTTCAGATCTTCATCTGTAACAAGTGTAATCTATGTAAACTGCTGAAACATTTCTTCTGTGTATTGTTGCTGAGATTGGCTGTGTGTTCTTGAGGTGTTCAAGATCAGCAATCTTAGTGTTGGCCAAGGAGAGTGTGTGTCTTGAGGTTTTCAAGGTCATTCTCTTGGTTGTTGTGTAAGTGATCAAGGTGTGATTGCTTAGTGGATTTCCTCAGGGTTCTGAGAAGACTGGATGTAGCTCTAGGTTGGAGTGAACCAGTATAAACAATTGTGTACAATCTCTCTATCCCTAACTCTTTAAATTCAGTTTGTTTGTTGTTTGCTGATATAAACAACCGATTGTTTCGCAAAAACAACCGATTGTTTTCCTGGCAGTGCTGTTTTGCTTGCTATTTTGGCTAACTGAATTTCTTAATCAATTGGTTTCTGAAATAAATTCATTCTAGCTTGCAAAAAGTTTGTGAAAACCTCTTTAAACAATTCACCCCCCCTCTAGTTTAAAGCCATCTTTCCCAACATTTAGTACTATTGCCGCACCTCTCAATGCTATAGTAAAGAAGGATGTGGTTTTTAAATGGGGACAAGAGCAGGAAAATGCTTTTCAAACTTTGAAAGAAAAATTGACTAAGGCCCCTGTTCTTTCCGGTTGACTCGCTGTTGGTCAAACTCTACGATCGTCAACACCTTCTTCTTCCTCCTTCATTGTAGAATAGCTTGCCTGCAAAGAAAGAAAGATAGGCGCCCTTACGGCCGTTTGCACTCTGACGCTCAAGTCAAAACTAGGGCGAAAAACACCAAGTGTATAGTAAAAGAGTGTTAGTCTCAAAAGCTGCGTACCTTCCCCTGGAGCCTTAAGCCCCTTTTATAGGGTGTCATTAGGTTATCCTTAGTAACCAACTTTCCCTACATGGAACATTATCTTTAGGAAGAAAATATTCCGTGGGTGAGAGAATGCTGTTATTTGTGTGTAATCTTTAACAGCGTATCTTTGTATATTTGGAGTGCTACTGTCGCCACCTGCATATCAATACATATTACTAGGAACAATATCTTTTATCTCTTAATCTTTTGGCGTGTATGGTGGTAACCTTCTATCTTCAAGCAATTATCTTTATGAGCGAATATCACAGCATATTGTTAACCCTCACGTTGCGGGGTCTATCCTTATGATTTAAACTAATCTCCCACGGGCCCTTAAACCCCTCACGTGCCATTACATGCAACTCTAAGGATAAATCTCTTATGCCAAAGCTTAGCGTTTGCCGAGGACTGATCACCCTTCTCTGAGGAGGCACACCGATCACCTTTCTCCGAGGGAACACACCGATGACTGATCACCCTTCTCTGAGGGAACACACCGATGACTGATCACCCCTTTCTGAGAGAACACACTGATGACTGATCACCCTTCTCTGAGGGAACACACCGATGAATGATCACCCCTCTCTGAGGGGACACACTGATGACTGATCACCCTATAATCCAAGCTGCCTGCGGGGTCCACTCCACGTGGCTTTGGCCCATGCTGTGGGACCCAGCTGACGTGGTTCACCCTTTACTATCTGTTCTCGACGACCGAGGTCTGGCCACTACAGCCCCCATCTTAGCCCTTCCTAACTTTGCTAAAACATTTGAGATAGAATGTGATGCCTCTAATATAGGCATTAGGGCTATTCTCCTCCAATAGGGCCACCCCATAGCTTATTTTAGTGAGAAACTCAAAGGGAGTTGATCCTGCCGCGGACTTGAACGTGGATTAGGTGCCTCGTCACTCCTTCGTCTAGCCTTCTGCAACTGTGTGTTCTACAAGAATGCTCCAAGAACCTCCTCTAGGACTCTCGACAATGCCTGCAAAACAACACAGACGGCGCCTCTAGCGGCCGTGTGCACTCCGACGCTCAAGTCAGGCAACAGGTGTAAGGACCTGTAAAATTAAATTGGAATAAAAAGGGATATAATTTAAATGAATTCTAGGTATGTTTTTATTTAAAATAAAAAGGAAGGAAAGTGTAGTTTAGAAGACTATGAGATCGCCTGGTTAGTACATGATCGCCTGTTGCCTAGGTTGCACGTGATCGCCAGTCGCCTATGGTGCACATGATCGCCGAAAGTGCACTCAGTATGTGGTCAGGATACTGGATCAACCAGAGTGGGTTCCACAAAACCACACGTATCAAGGTGTGGGTTATGCCTTAGATACGCTGTGCATGCAAAGCTCTATGCTTGAGCATAAGAAATCGTCCTTGGTGTTGCATGCATGGGCGCACGAGGAGTAGTGCTGACCTACTCTTGGAAATGTGAAGCTACCGACGTCACCAAGTCATGTGGAGATGATACCTTGGACATAACATAGTGGGATGAAGAACCTACAGCAAGGCGTGGCGATTTGTCGTCGGGCATCGCCGGGCGCGAGGCATGCGGGCATCGCCAGGGCGCGAGGCATGCGGGCATCGCCAGGGCGCGAGGCATGCGGGCATCGCCAGGGCGCGAGGCATGCGGTCATCGCCAGGGCGAGACATCGGTCATCTCCCAGGGAGAGACATCGGTCGTCCCCCAGGATGAGGCATCGGTGGATAGTGATGGAAGAGGGCCAAGCACAACCTTCCATGAAAGGCAAGAGCCAAGTCAAGAGCGTCTAAGACCAAGCTAGGAGCGTCTAAGACAAGCTAGGAGCGTCTAGGACGAGAAGGCCAAGCTAGAAGCGTCTAGGACAAGAAGACTTGGATCAAAGCTATGAATGGGAGAGTGGCATACTAGCACATATTCCGTGAAGGCCCATCAAATGTAGTTTAGCTTTAATTGGGGTGTAAATAGCATAGCCATGTGGACAAATGTTTATTTTTCTGCACATTAGAATTAAGGAGAAGTTAACCTTCCCACTATTCTAGAAAGCCCATGGAGGGGGTGAACTTACAAACTAGACACACCCCTCCCCATGTGCTCACACTTTCCATGTGGCCCATGTGCTTCACATTTACATTTCATTTGGCTAGCATTAGGGTTGCATTATGGTCCTCCTTAGCCTATAAAAGGAGGAGCCTACACCTTGTATTTTCAAGATTAATATGAGTAAAGTTATGCTGCCAAATTTGTGCCAAGCTTTGCTCTCTCCTAGTTTCTAGGAATTGATCTTCATCTCCTTCACCTCACCAAGGGTTGGCCGAACCTCCCTACTCCCATACACATCATGCACCTTCAAGATCACCATCACTCCTGTAAGGACCTGAAAAATTAAATTGAAATAAAAGAGATATATTTTAAATGAATTCTAAGTATGTCTTTATTTAAAATGAAAAGGAAGGAAAGTGTAGTTTGGAAGACTCTGAGATCGCCTAGTAGTACATGATCGCCGGTCGCCTGCTACACATGGGCGCCAGGGCGCGAGGCATGCAGGCATCGCGCGGGCGCGAGGCATGTGGACGTCGCCAGGGCGCGAGGCATGCAGGCATCGCGCGGGCGAGAGGCATGCGGTCATTGCCAGGGCGCGAGAGGCATGCGGGCATCGCCAGGGCGCGAGGCATGCGGGCATTGCCAGGGCGCGAGAGGCATGCGGGCTTTGCCAGGGGGAGACATCGGTCGTTCGCCAGCGAGAGGTCATCGGTGGATTGTCTTCGCGCGAGAGGTCATCGGTGGATAGCCTTCGCGCGATAGGTCATCGGTGGATGGCCTTCGCACGAGAGGTCATCAGTGGATAGCCTTCGCGGGAGAGGTCATCGGTGGATAGACTTCGCGCCTGTGGTCATCGGTGAGAGGTCATCGCGCGACGTCGAGTTACACACAGAGAAGGTGGGACCCAGACTTCCAGCATGGAACGTCCTGCACGCGCGCCACGTAGACAAGAAGAGTGGTTCAGAATAGTGACCTCAGAGTGTTAGCCTGCGCAGAGGCACGCTCAGTAGTACTGTTCAGGGAGTGGTTGGCCTGCGCAAGAGACAACTGTAGTCGTACTGTTCAGGGAAACGTACACTCAGACTTCTCTGCAGAGTGGGTGGTGGCAGCTGCTTTTGGTGGATAAGTTGGTTTAAGATGCAGAAAACCCACTGCTGAGAGAAAGAAACGTTGCAGCCTTCAAAGAGAGAAAGAGTGAGTTACCTCCCTTCTCCTCCAGTTGTCTCCTTCGCGCTGCGATTCTAGCACCTTCACACGAGAGTACGACGAGCGACAGCCACCATTAGAGCACCTGGGCAGTTCTCTGCAAGTCCTTCAACCAGACGCAAAAACAGAGCCAAGGCGTTCTTCAAGCTTTGTTGGGTTTCGGAACTCTAGGTGTTTGCGCAAGTCCAGGTAAGGGAAGCTAGCCATCATTTTCAATACAAGCCATAGTTTAGCTATTTCTGAAGTGAGGGCGACGTGGTCGCCGGTTTTCGTTTTCATCCTTGTAAAATGCTCTGTGCTATGTGTTTGGGCGACGTGGTCGCCGGTTTAAAATGCAGACTTCGAAATACCCCGTTTTTGAACTAGATCGCCGGTTTTGGCGTTATTTGCAAACTCGCTGTTTTTGATGTTGCTTTGAAACTGTTTGAGATTTAAATGAGATATTCGAAAATAAGAACCTTGGAGTGAGTTTTGCTGTGATTGAAATTGTTCCTTTAAGTGCTATGTGATGTGTTGAATGTGGTGAATGTGGGATCGAGGCATAGTATTTTCAGGAAAGAAAATACCGTGTAAGATCGTGTAGGATGTGCATTGATTGGTGATTCCTAATGAGATATCCTGACTCTGCTGAGATAATGGAATCCCATAGAAGAAGTTACTCAGTTGTGGAGAGTCGAAGGAGGTTCATAGGAATGGGTGAGTCGTGTGAAACAGAACGAACTCGGCCTGTTCTATGGATTAACCCTGTCATACCGGGAGAACTATTGACATTGAGATTATATATGCGTATGCTGTGTGGATTCACAGCGACCCTGTGTGGATTTCACAGTGGTATGGTATGACAGGTGCAGATCTCTGAGTCTAATCAATGCATGAGTCTTCCGGAAGTAGTGTCAAGTGTCTTGTGTGCGGAGTCAGTGGTGGTCTGACATGTGAAATGAGGAACTTGAAATTGATAGACACTTGATACAGTTGTGAAATAGAATGACTCTGGAAAATATTGCGAAATGTGTGATTTCTGGGCGATCAGGTGAAGAGTATGAGAAACTTGATAACTTTACGTGAATATCTTGAAATTGTTTACCTTGATTTTATTTTAAGTATCCTTATTTAAACTCTCTTTAAAATATCTAGCTTACCCTGCGTGTTCTGCTCGTTGGTTGTTTTTCTCTTAAAACTGTGATGATCGTGTATAACTTACACGGGAGCAGATGATCTTCCAGGAAGTAGAGCTCCTTAGTGAGTGGTCGCCGAGGAAGAGATCGCCTGTTTGTGGTGATCGCCGGTTTTCTATCTCTTGGTGGTGATCGCCGGATTTATGTCCTGCTGCAGATCGCCTGTTTTGGGCCTTCTGTTACCAGATCGCCGGTTCATGTATGGAGATCGCCGGTCTTGTTGTATTTGGTTGAATTTCGTTTTAAATTTTGAAAACATTTGACCTGGTTATGTATTTAACTCCCTAAGAGGAGCAACTTCATTTCTTATATATATAATATCATGTACTCTTCAATATTATTTGTTTACCTTTATTTTCATTATACATGTATGTATGGTTTTATTTTGCGGGATGTTACATTAATGGTATCAGAGCAGTTCGTCCTTAGGATGACCTGAGGGCTGTGGATCCATTGTGTTTCTTCTGCTCATAAAATCTATTTGAGTTTTAAATAACAACTATAGTGAAAGGTTTTCAAAACGTTTTTAGTATTGAAATTTTGTGTGTGCTTTAGTGAATGTATGCTCTAATTGAAAATCTTGGTATTAAGAATGAGAAGATCCTGATAAAGTAATGAGGGTGCACACTCATAACTGGATCGAGATGATTCTTAATCTTAATTCCAAAGGTTTGATGTTTAGCCTACATTGAATTCTGGTGTGATTTATTTGGTGTTCTTGTAATTGACTGAGAGTGGTCGTTTGGATTGATGTCTGCGCACCAGTAATTGTTCTGGTGTTTTGTTTGAAGTTATAAGTGTTATAATCCTGTTGATGAACTCAAATTCTTAATGACTTTGAGATGCTGACCTCTGTAAGGTCTAGATGGTACATCCTGAATGAATTGATTTCTGATCGATCTCATTCTTGTAGTTGTAGGGAATATAGAAACCAATAGATTCAGAATCCAAAACGAAGAAGATGGCACGTAGACCTTCTACCCCACCCCAACCCTCCTCAGAGATGAGCCAGATTGCCAAGGCCATCGAGATGATGGCAACTGCCATTCAGCAGCAGAATGCAGCGATGGCTCAGAACCATCAAGCTACAATGCAACACTGGGAAACTGCTCGATCTGCTGAAACAAACTCTCACGTCGGTCAGCCTCAAGAACAGATGGGACTGACCGAGTTCATGCGGCACAACCCACCCAAGTTCAGTGGGAATGCTACCCCTGACCAGGCAGATCAGTGGGTCAGAGAGTTGGAGAAAATCTTTAGGGCGACCTCCTGCCCTGAAGAGAAGAAATTGCTGTTCGCCACTTATCTGCTATCAGGAGAAGCTGAGTTCTGGTGGATGGAAGCTCAGCAGATGATGGAGGCCCGAGGGGATGTATTGGATTGGGAGAGCTTCAGGGTGAAGTTCTTGGAGAAATACTTCCCTGACAGCGCCAAGTTTGCGAGGGAAGCTGAGTTCCTGAAGTTGGAGCAGGGGGATATGTCAGTGAACGCCTATGCTGCTCGTTTTGAGTACCTCGCCCGGTTCTATACCCAGGCGACCTCCGAGGCCTGGAGGTGTAGGAAATTCGAAGAGGGGCTGAAGCATGGACTGAAGAGGACCATAGCCCCGATGTGCATCAGGGAATTTCACGCCTTAGTGGAAAAGGCGAAGATGGTGGAGACCCTGGAAAAGGGTGATTCTCGGGTGGTCAGGTCACACCCCGGAGGTTCTTCCAGTGGGAAAGCTAAGGCACAGCACCCACAAAGCAAGCCCTATGCGAGACCTCCACCACATCGGGCAGGAGCAGCGCCTCCCCAGTTTCAGCAGCAGCAACATTGGAAACCCAAGTGTCTCCATTGTGGTGGACCACACGCCTCCAATGCATGCTTCAAGAAGACTTCTGAGAGGAGATGTTTTGCCTGCCAAAAGACAGGGCACGTTGCTAGAGAATGCCCTAGTAGGAATGGGGCGACCCAACCCAGTGGCTCCCAGCAGATGAGAAACGAAGCCAGCAGACCTCAGGCGACAGGGAGAGTGTTTGCCATGTCTGGAGCAGAAGCATCTCAGTCAGGTAACCTCATACAAGGTGTTTGTTTTATTGCTGGTAGAGGTGTAAAAGCTTTGTTTGATTCTAGAGCGACACACTCCTTTGTGTCAAGCCTGTGTGTAGCCGAGTTGGGCCTCCTGGTGAAGGAGTTACCTTTCGAACTGTTGGTCTCTACACCTGCGTCAGGACAGGTGTCGACCTCTACAGTATGCCCCGAATGTCCAGTGATTGTAGTGGGACGCAGATTCAAGGTGAACTTGATCTGCCTACCTCTTCAGGACCTAGATGTTATCCTGGGAATGGATTGGTTAGCTGCCAATCACGTTCTCATTGACTGCGGTAGTCAGAGGATTGCGTTTCCAGACCTCCAAGGATCAGAGGTGATATCTGCTCAGCAAGGGCAGACGGAATTGGAAGAAGGGGCGAGGTGCTTCGTGATACTCGCTCGGTCGGAGGTGGAGAATAAAGGGGACGTAAGCGGAATACCCGTGGTGAAAGATTTCACGGATGTATTTCCAGAAGAAGTACCTGGGTTACCCCCTAAGAGAGAAGTGGAATTCTCTATTGACTTGGTACCTGGAGCTGGACCAGTGTCAATGGCACCTTACAGGATGGCACCAGCCGAGTTAGTGGAGTTAAAGAAGCAAGTGGAAGAGTTGCTGGAGAAGCAATTCATCAGACCCAGTGTATCTCCATGGGGAGCTCCAGTGCTCCTAGTCAAGAAGAAGGATGGAGGGTCTCGGCTGTGTATAGATTACAGGCAGTTGAACAAGTTGACCATCAAGAACAAGTACCCCCTACCTAGGATTGATGATTTGATGGACCAAATTCATGGGGCCTCGGTGTTCTCCAAGATTGATCTGAGATCGGGGTACCACCAAATTTTGGTAAAAGCTGAGGATGTTCAAAAGACAGCTTTTAGGTCTCGGTATGGGCACTATGAGTATGTAGTGATGCCGTTTGGAGTCACCAATGCTCCAGCCCTGTTCATGGACTACATGAATAGGATTTTTTGCCCTTTCTTGGATAAGTTTGTGGTGGTCTTCATAGACGACATCCTCATTTATTCAAGGACCGAGGAAGAGCATGAGGAACACCTGAAGACAGTATTGGAGATACTGAGGGAGAAGCAACTCTATGCCAAGTTCTCTAAGTGCGAGTTCTGGCTGAAGGAAGTCAACTTCTTGGGACACGTGATATCTGCCCAGGGGATCTCGGTGGATCCAGCCAAGGTAGAGGCAGTGCTACAGTGGGAACGTCCTAAGACAGTCACCGAGATAAGGAGCTTTGTGGGGTTGGCGGGCTACTATCGGAGATTTATTGAGGATTTTTCCAAGGTAGTGGCTCCTTTAACACAACTGACCCGCAAGGATCAACCTTTTGCTTGGACCGACCGATGTGAGCAGAGCTTCATGGAACTAAAGGAGAGGTTGACCAGTGCTCCAGTGCTAGTGATCCCCGAGGTAGGAAGACCTTTTGATGTCTTCTGTGACGCTTCACATCAAGGCTTGGGATGTGTTTTAATGCAAGAGAAGAGAGTGGTTGCATATGCTTCAAGGCAACTCAAGGTTCATGAGAGAAACTACCCTACGCATGACTTGGAGTTGGCGGCTGTGGTATTTGCCTTGAAGATCTGGAGGCACTATTTATATGGAGCTCGGTTCCAAGTGTTCAGTGACCATAAGAGCCTGAAATACCTGTTCGATCAGAAGGAACTAAACATGAGACAAAGAAGGTGGATGGAGTTCCTAAAGGACTACGATTTTCAACTCAGGTATCACCCAGGGAAGGCCAATGTAGTGGCAGATGCCTTGAGTAGGAAGTCTATACAAGTCGCCACCATGATGATGGAAGAGCAGAAACTGATCGAGCAGTTCAGAGACTTAAACCTTGGAGTAGAATTTCACGTGAATCACATTAGTTGTAGTAAGCTAACTATAACTAATGACTTCCTTGGGATGTTAAGGGATAAGCAGTTGGAGGACCCTAGTCTAAAGCGTACTGTGGAGTCACTAGGGATAGATCAGGCGAGAGACTTTGAGATGGGCGATGATGGGATCTTGAGATTTAATGGCAGAATTTGCATCCCTGCAAATGAAGAGTTGAAGAAGGTGATCCTAGAAGAAGGTCATATGAGTCGCCTTAACCTTCATCCAGGCATGAACAAGATGTACCATGACTTGAAGGAGTCATTTTGGTGGTCGGGCATGAAGAGAGACATCGCCCAGTATGTTGCAACCTGCTTAACGTGCCAGAAGGCAAAGGTAGAACACCAAAGACCTGGCGGGTTGTTGCAGCAACTGGATATCCCTGAATGGAAATGGGACAGCATCGCCATGGATTTTGTCACCCATTTACCCAGATCGGTAAAGGGTCATGATGCAATCTGGGTTATCATTGATAGGCTGACGAAGAGTGCCCACTTCCTTCCAGTGAATATGAAGATGCCTATGGCCAAGCTGGCACAGTTATACATCCAAGGAATAGTGAGGTTGCATGGAGTGCCTTCCAGCATCGTTTCAGATAGAGATCCCAGGTTCACTTCACGGTTTTGGCAGACCTTACAAGAGTGCTTGGGAACTAAGTTGAGGATGAGCTCTGCATACCATCCCCAAACAGATGGTCAGTCAGAGAGAATGATACAATCCTTGGAAGATCTGCTGAGGGCGTGCGTCTTGGATCAATTGGGAAGTTGGGACGAGGTGTTGCCACTAGTGGAGTTTACCTATAATAATAGCTACCACGCCAGTATTGGGATGGCACCTTATGAAGCCCTTTATGGGAGAAAATGCAGAACCCCCTTATGTTGGTACCAGGAGGGCGAGGCAGTCTTGGTTGGGCCAGAGTTGATTCAGCAGACGACCGAGAAAGTGCAACAGATACAAAGCAGGATGAAAGCTTCTCAAAGTAGGCAGAAGTCCTATGCAGATCAAAGGAGAAAGCCTTTGGAGTTTGCTGCTGGAGACCACGTGTTCATGAAAGTTACACCAACCAAGGGTGTAGGACGGGCGATCAGGTCAAAGAAGTTGTCTCCCAAATTCGTGGGACCATATCAGATCTTAAGAAGGATTGGTCCAGTGGCTTATGAGATTGCCCTACCTCCCCATCTGGCGAATCTGCACAATGTCTTTCACGTGTCACAGCTGAGGAAGTACATGGCAGACTGTAACATCCCGTAAAATAAAACCATACATACATGTATAATGAAAATAAAGGTAAACAAATAATATTGAAGAGTACATGATATTATATATATAAGAAATGAAGTTGCTCCTCTTAGGGAGTTAAATACATAACCAGGTCAAATGTTTTCAAAATTTAAAAACGGAATTCAACCAAATACAACAAGACCGGCGATCTCCATTCATGAACCGGCGATCTGTAACAGAAGGCCCAAAACAGCCGATCTGCTATCAGGACAGAAAAACAGGCGATCACCCGATGGAGGCATAAACAGGCGATCTCCTTCCGGCGACCACTCACTGAGGAGCTCTACTCCCTGGAAGATCATCTGCTCCCGTGTAGAATACACGATCATCACAGTTTTAAGAGAAAACAGCCACATAGCAATACAAAAAGAAAAGGGGTAAGCTAGATGGTTTAAAAAAGAGTTTGAATATGAACATAAAAATCAGGATAAAACAAATTTCATATACCCACATAAAATTATAAAGTTTCTCATTTCTTACGTCGGACTTCCACTGATTTAACACACATAGACACTTACCATACCACTGTAAAGTCCACACAGGACAGCAACCGAAGTCCACACAGGACAGCCACCAAGGTCCACACAGGACAGCAAGCAAAGTCCACACAGGACAGCAACCAAGGTCCACACAGGACAGCAAGCAAAGTCCACACAGGACAGCAACCAAGGTCCACACAGGACAGCAAGCAAAGTCCACACAGGACAGCAACCAAGGTCCACACAGGACAGCAAGCAAAGTCCACACAGGACAGCAACCAAGGTCCACACAGGACAGCAAGCAAAGTCCACACAGGACGCCAACCAAGGTCCACACAGGACAGCAAGCAAAGTCCACACAGGACAGCAACCAAGGTCCACACAGGACAGCAAGCAAAGTCCACACAGGACAGCAACCAAGGTCCACACAGGACAGCAAGCAAAGTCCACACAAGACAGTAACCAAGGTCCACACAGGACAGCAAGCAAGTCCACACAGGACAGCAACCAAGGTCCACACAGGACAGCAAGCAAAGTCCACACAGGACAGCAAGCAAAGTCCACACAGGACACCAACCAAGGTCCACACAGGACAGTTAAAGATCATCAATTCGCCCAACGCACCATACAATACTTCCAGTGTCCAGCAACAAACGTATCCAGGTTCAGACTTTTTCCAAAAACGCGTGCATTTCACATATCAGTCACAAACAAGCTCAAAGCGACAATAAAACAGGGGAGTTCGTAAAACAGCGCCAAAACCGGCGATCTAGTTCAAAACGGGGTATTTCGAAGTCTGCATTTAAAATCGGCGACCACGTCGCCCAAACACATAGAAACAGAGCATTCACGAAGATGAAAACGAAAACCGGCGACCACGTCGCCCTCACTTCAGAAACAGCTAATCTATGGCTTGTATTGAAAATGAAGTCTAGCTTCCCTTACCTGGACTTGCGCAAAACACCAGGAGCTCCGAAACCCAACAAAGCTTGAACAACGCCTTGGCTCTGTTTTTGCGTCTGGTTGAAGGACTTGCAGAGAACCTCCCAGGTGCTCTAATGGTGCTGCCTCTCGTCGTACTCTTGTGTGAAGATGCTAGAATCGCAGCGCGAAGGAGATATCTGGAGGAGAAGGAGCCAACGTTAACTCTCTAAATCACTTTCTAATCACCTCTCGTCTCTTACCTCTCAGGGGTGAGTTTAAATCTAAGCCAACTTGCCCAGGAATGCCGCTGCCTCCACCCACTCTGCAGGAAAGGTTGCGTGTACGCTTCCCTGAACAGTACGACTACGCATGCCTCTGCGCAGGCTAACACTCTGAGGTCACTATTCTGAACCACCCTTTCTGTCTACGTGTCGCGCGTGTAGTACGTCTGATGCTGAGAGCCTGGGTCCCACCTTATCGGCGTGAAACTCGACATCGCGCGATAACGTTCCACCGATGACCTCTCGCGCGATGACTATCCACACGATGACATCTCGCGCGATGACTATCCACTGATGACATCTCGCGCGATGACCTTCCACCGATGACATCTCGCGCGATGACCTTCCACCGATGACCTCTCGCGCGATGACTATCCCACTGATGACATCTCGCGCGATGACCTTCCACCGATGGATTATCCTGGAGGACGACCGATGTATCACCCTGGTGGACCACCGATGTCTCTCCCTGGTAGACGACCGATGTCCACATGCCTCGCGTCCTGGCGATGCCCGCATGTCCCGGTCTGGCGATGCCCGCATGCCTTGCGCCCTGGCGATGACCGCATGCCTCGCGCCCTGGCGATGCCCGACGACACATCGTCACGCCTTCCCGAAGGTTCTTCATTCCACTATGTTACGTCCAAAGTATCATCTCCACATGACTCGGTGACGTCGATAGCTTCACATTTCCAAGAGTAGACCAGCACCACTCTTCGTGCGCCCATGCATGCAACACTAAGGGCGACCTCTTTTGCTCAAGCATAGAGCTTCGCATGCACAGCGTATCTAAGGCTTAACCCACACCTTGATACGCGTGGTTGTTGGAACCCACTCTAGTTGATCCAGTACCTTGACCACATACTGAGTGCACTTTCGGCGATCATGTGCACCATAGGCGGCAGGCGATCATGCACTAACCAGGCGATCACATAGGAGACTTCTTAGCTACACTTTTCTTCCTTTACTCTTCTTGATCCACATGTCTTCCTCGAGCACATCCACGTGATTACCTCACGATAAAGTCATCGCACCTGACTACTATGTTACTGCAATGGTAAGCCGACCGACCTCTACCAGCTGACCTCAGATCTTGGCGACGTCCGAGGTCCGACCACTATGAAACTTCGTTTACCAGCTCTTTGTATTTTAAATAATAACATCTTCTGAAATTATTTAAATATAACACTTTCATTCCAATTAAAGTTTCTAGGTCCTTACATTCTCCCCAACAAGAAAAATTTCGTCCTCGAAAATGGATTACAAGGAAAAGAGGTAGGGATAGGCTTCTCTCAGGGTTTCTTTCAAATTCCAATTTGTATCACCCGATCTGTCATCCACACCACCTTCACGGGTCTTGCCTCTGAACTGCTTACCCTGCTGATCGTCAATCCTTACTGGTTTCGTCCCAACAACAAGTCATCCCTGATCTGCACATCGTCTACTCCAACACGTGCCTAGGGTCTGCAAGATACTTCCTTAACTGTGACACGTGAAAGACATTATGCAGATTTTGCTCATTGGAGAGGTAGGGCGATTTCATAAGCCACTAGACCTATCCTCCTTAAGATCTGATATGGCTCGACTAACTTAGGAGACAGCTCCTTGATCTGATAGCTCGTCCTACACCCTTGGTCGGCGTCACTTTCATAATGCATGATCTCCAACTACAACTCCAAAGGTCTTCTCCTCATTGTCAACGTCATCACTGCCTCCCCCAGAGTTATTATCGTTGTGTTCATTTAAGGCCAGAAGTGTCTTCACAGCGTTGTCAGCTTCGTCCTCATATCCACCATAGAGTTGTACCCTTGTCCTCATGAGCGACATAGGGTGGCTCCCTCCAGGTTATTCCCTTCATATTTTCCAGATCCGCAGGGGTTTCTCAACCAAAACGATTCTTGCTCACCTTCTTAGTAACTTCAACTTTGGGGATGAAGGAGATTCACTTTCTAAGGCAGAGCCATCCGACGAAGATCCCTCTACCACTGCCATTAACTGCAGTTACAACACCTTCCCACCACCATCATACCACCAGGCATACACTGCTGATTCAAACCCAAGTGGGCGACCTGAATGGCGCTCAGGAGAGCATGGCTTGACTGTTAAGCGCTCTGAACATCGCAATCCCAAATTAATCAGTAGCTGCCACTCTAGACGAAAGGACCCATTCCTTAGTTTCTGTGGTCCCTCTTAACAAGCCAGTCATCGTACTGGACCTTCAGCAGCGTTGGAGACACACTCCAGATTTTGCATCTAAACCAGCGTTTTCTAACGCCACCATCTTGCCATGTTCAGGGGCCTTTAACTTCAACCATCCATTCCACACTCATCTTTCAAATCCCGATCAACAAAACAACCCTATTCTGCGTGAAACCTTCCTCTTAGGAGGTAGTCCAAGTATTTCTTCTGGAAATACATCATGAAATCTTTCACCCCATGTATCCTGTTTACGCCCCCTTCACTCTTCACTCCCCTCAGCTAGGATCACAAAACACGTCGCCCCTTCTTTCAACTCTGACTTCACATGCTGAGCAGAATTCACACTGACCCTTGGAGATTGGGAAACACCACCTTCTGGCTACTGCAATCTGTGAGAACTCGATTGGCATGTAGCCAATCCATTCCTAGGATAACATCCAGATCCTGAAGAGGTAGACAGATCAAATTCACTTTGAACCTGCGTCCCTTACTATCACTGGACATCAGAGCAAATGGGGAGGTCAAAACCTGTCCTGATGCAGGTGTAGAGACCAACCGTTCAAACGGCAGCTCCTTCACTAGAAGGCCCAGTTCGGTTGCACACCGACTTGACACAAGAGAATGTGTCGCTCAGAAAAAAACAAACAAAAGTATCAAAGCTATAAACAAGTATCTTGTACTAGGTTACCTGACTGAGATGCCTCCGCTCCAGACATGGCAAACACTCTCCCCTGCTGCTTGAGGTGCTGCCTTCGTTCCTCAACTGCTGGGAACCACTGGGTTGAGTCGCCCTATTCCCGTTAGGACATTCTCTAGAAAGGTGCCCCGTCTTTCGGCAGATGTAGCATCTTCTCTCTGAATTTCTCTTGGGGCACACATTGGATGTGTGTGGTCCACCACAACGGGAAACATCTGAGTTTCCAGGGCTGTTGCTGTTGAAACTGAGGCGGTGCTGCTCCTGCCCCATGCTGGGAGGTCTCGCATAAGGCTTATTCTGCTGTTGCTGCAATTGGCCTTCCCACTGGAAAAACCCCTGGGTGTGACCTGATCACCGAGAGTCACTCTTTTCAGTGTCTCCACCATCATCGCCTTTCCACTAAGGCGTGAAATTCTCTTATGCACATAGGTGCTATGGTCCTCTTCAGCTCATGCTTCAGTCCTTCTTCAAATTTCCTACACCTCCAAGCCTCAGGGTCGCCTGGGTATAGAATCGGGCGAGATACTCAAACCAAGCAGCATAAGCATTCACTGACATCTCCCCCTGCTCCAATCTGAGGAATTCCGCTTCCCTCGCAAATCTTGCACTATCTGGGAAGTATTTTTCCAGAAATCTCACCCTGAAACTCTCCCAGTCTAACACTTCAGCTCTGGCTTCCATCATCTGCTGAGCTCCCATCCACCAGAACTCGGCTTCTCCAGATAGCAGATAGGTAGCGAATACCAATTTCTTCCCTTCAGGGCAGGAGGTCGCCCTAAAGATTTTCTCCAACTCCCTGACCCACTGATCTGCTTGATCAGGGGTATTAGCATTCCCACTGAACTTGGGTGGGTTGTGCCTCATGAACTCAGTCAGTCCCATCTGATCTGAGGCTGACCGACGTGGGAAGTGTTTCAGCGACCGAGCAGTTTCCAATGGTGCATTGCCGCCTGATGATTCTGAGCCATTGCTGCATTCTGTTGTTGGATGGCAGTTGCCATCATCTCAATAGATTGGCAATTTGGCTCATTTCCGAAGAAGGTTGGGGAGAGGGGTAGGAGGTCTACGTGCCCATCTCTCTTCGTTTCAGATTTTGAAACTATAGGTTGTTATATTCCCTACAACTACAAGAATGAGATCGATAAGAAATCAATTCATTCAGGAGGTAACATCTAGACCTTACAAAGGTCAGCATCTCAAATTCATTAAGAATTGAGCTCATCAACAGAATCGTGATACTTATAATCTCAAGCAAAACACCAGAACAGCTACTGGTATGCAGTCATCAATCCAATCAACATTTCAATCAATTACAAAGACACTCCAGGAAATGAAATAGCTCACACCAGAATTCAATATATGCTAAACATCAAACCTTAGAATTAAGATTGAGATATCGACCAGTTATGAGTGTGCACCCTCACTACTTTATCAAGATTCCTCTCATTCTTAATACTAAGATTTTCAGTTAGGGGCATACATTCACTAAAGCACCACACAAAATTTCAATACAAAAACGTTTGAAAACCTTCACTATAGTTGTTATTAAAACT
>JAAFYQ010000061.1:0-23053 GCA_013389735.1 Phaseolus lunatus | reverse complement strand
TTCTCTACAATTTTATTCAATTTAACAAAATAAGTTATTCAATTTTATTATTGTAAGTAAATGTGTCACTCTTGACTAACCTTTTTCAAGTATTTTATTAGGACATTTTTCAGCTTCACCGTCATCTAGCAGCTTCACAGTTTATACGTCTATTCGGTTTTGACAACCATTACTCCAAGTAAGTTTGTTTTTTATTTAACTATTTATTTTTTAATAAACTATTTTAACAACCCAATTAACTATTTTTAGTTAAGTATTTCTTTTAGTTAACTTTTTTTAGTTAACTCTCTTTTGTTTAAGAGTGTTAACTTCAGTTTAATATATGTACACATTACTAGATAAGTAATGTTTTATTTTGCTGTTTTATTGTAGTCATGCCAATTGATAAATCGTGGATTTGTAAACCACGAAACACCGTTGAGTATGAAATGGGTTGAACATGGTTTTGGATATTGCATTTCAACATGCTAATGGTCCTGTAACTAAGTGTCGATCTGCAAAGTGTGGTTTCAAAAAATGGCAAACAAGGAATGTAGTTCAAGAACACTTAACATGTATAGCTTTCCCTTAGAACTACAAAACTTGGTATTTGCACGGTGAAGGATGAAGTGTAACTGAGTCAATGGTCGCCACAAGTGCGCATGTCATTGAAGATTTATTGGAATCTCAAAATCCGATGGAAGACATGTTGAATGATGCATTTGAGTTTGCGAGGCATGATGAGGATACTGAAGCTGATGGTCTGCAAACTAATATGGTGGGTGATGAAGGAAATACAAACTTTGATGAATTGATGAGGGACAATAATGAATCCTTATATGAAGGTTGTACAAAGTATTCGAAGTTATCATTCATGTTAAAGTTGTACCATATCAAATGCATGAGTAGAATGAGTGACAAAGCAATGACCATGATTCTAGAGTTGCTAAAGGTAATAAAACTTACATTGAAATAACTTTAATTTATTCAATACATTTGGACTAACTTTTTTTCTTTTTTTGAAGTCTCGATTTTGTTTCAAGGTAAATGAAGATTTGGCTAAAAGAGATGTTATGTTTAAAATTGGAAAACTGTGGAGGGAATATAGATACAAGCTTTGGAATGAATTTTATGACCCACTTAGGAGCAGAAGTGACCTCATCAAGAATGTTCCACCTAAATTAAACATGGAACAATGGGTTGTTTTTGTTGATTATAGTTTGAGGCCTTCTATAGTGGTAAATTCTGTTTTTTTTTCTATTGTTGATAAGCTTACTTTAAGTTTACACAAAGCTGAATTCATTTTCACTTTGTAGAATATGTGTAATAGAAATAGAGATATAAGGAAGAGACAAATTATTCCGCACACTGGTGGTGCTATGTCTTTGTCAAGAAGAAGAAATAATTTGGTATTTGTTTACTTATATTGTGCTCTCTATTTAATATGTTATAATTTCCGCCACATTATACTTATATTGTTATTGTTGAACATATAGAAAATTGAGACTGGTAAAAATATTGGACGAGCTGAAATGTGGAAGATCACACATAAGAGGAAAAATGGCACATATATGAATGATGAGGCACTGGAAATTGGGGTAAGTGTTTGGACTACTTTAATGATGATGTATTGATCATGATGATATACTGGACTACTTTGATGATGATGTATTGATCATGATGCTATGCTGGACTGCTTGATGATGATGTATTGATCATGATGATATACTAGATTGCTTTGATGATGATGTATTTGATCATGATGATATGCTGGACTGCTTGATGATGATGTATTGATCATTATGTTTACTGCTGCCATAATATATTCTAACAAGTATATGTTGTTCTTTTGATTATTTTCAGTTTTATCCAGGAAAAAATTGATGAACTAATGTTGACAAATCCAAAAGGTGGTTCAAACATATCTCCAGAAGATCCAATTGGTGTCATATTTGGTAAGGAGCATCCAGGTCGAGTTAGAGGGATATCATATGGAGGTTGTCCCAACCTTGCTTTCAAAGGGTCCACAACAAGGCTAAGTGGTATGAACCATGCTTCCTCTAGTTCAACTTCATCAAATGTGGAGGACAAGGTTTCTCAAATGGAAAATTAGCTTGCAACTATGAAAAATCAAATGAACACTTTGCTTGCATATATGCTTCGAGAAAAGATGTTCCAGAACATTTTGCTGCAATGATAGCTAATTTGGTTCATGCATCCTCCAATGAGGTATTAATATATTTAAATATTTATTGGTGTCTTTTATTTTATAATTATAAACATACAAATTCATTAACTTAAAATTATTTATTTCAGGCATCAGATAATGGAAGTGGTGCTCCATCACCTAATCAATTAATAGGATCAAGAGTTGGAAGCAAAACTAATTAGGGATGTTGTAATTTTAAACTTGATTAGGGATGTATGAACTTTTGAACAATTATGTGTTGCAATTTAAACTTGATTAGGGATGTATGAACTTTTTATGTGTTTTAATTTTCAATTACGTATAAAATTTTGAACATTATTGATCCAGCATCTCGACCAAAGCGTTTGAGCTTCTCCTTCCCGAACCTCGTCCTCACCAGCTTCACGCCAAGTACACCGATGACCTTCACCTGAAAATCCTCCAAGAAACTTGAAAGAACAGTATGGCGCCTCTGCGGCCGGTTGCGCTCCGACGCTCAAGTCAGTGATTGAATCAACAAAGAATCTCAAAGAAAACTCAGAATCGTGTACAAGTGAATCACCACCAAAAATGAATCCCCCCCTTTAATTCCGTTAAGAATTCTATATATATACCTGAGTCTTTCTCTCTCCTGACGGTTATTCCTCTTGACACGTGGATAACATCTGGTCATACACGTGTCACCATTTGGAGTACCTGCAACTGAAACGTTACTTCCACTTTGCTCCTGCGACTAAGTTATCCACACAGGGAGTAGCTTAGTGCACAGGCTACTCTGGGCGCAACCTTAACATGATGAGCTGGTTAACACTGGGTATCACGGCTCACACTACTCATGGTGGCAGACATGCCCCTTACCTTCTGTATTTAGACCATATAACAAGTGCTTACCAAGTCTTCTCAAATACCCGGCGATGTGAATACCCGGCGATGTGCTCCTTTCGGCGTCTTGTTGACCACCTGATCTCCTAATCTTCACACACGGCGATCATGTTCAATCTAGGCGATTACTGATCACACACGGCGACCATGTGCAATCTAGGCGATTACCGATCTGTGCTTCTTGCGTAACGCTCTCGCTGGGAGCCTGGGTCCCAGCTTAACTGCAGGTTAACATGAAACCCCCGATGACTGATCAATGCTTCTTTACTTCTCGCGCTCTGCTTCCAGGCGCTCATCGCGCTCTGTCTCCAGGCGCTCGCCAAGCACTGATCTGCGAGTGGTGGTCCCTTAGCAACTGACCACCGATCACCATTCTGAGTGATCTTCTCCCTGATTCACCTGCTATCTTCTACCACGTGTCACCCTGTGAATGGTCCACGTGGTCAACTGCTGCTGCTGACGTCATCGACTACCGATGACCGACCGGATCAATTATTATGTGTACTTTAATTTTCAATGAAATGAATGGATATTTTCAATGAAATGAATGGATGATTATAATTTTATACATTATTTTATTATGAAAAATATATTATATTTAGGTTAATTTTATAAAATAGATTATAAAAAATATTATAAAAAAGCGGTAGTAAATTTTTATTCATAATTAAAATTACGTCAGTTAAAAACGCCACTACTTACTTATATTATGGTGCCAAAATCTTCTTCAATGAATGTAAATTGCGATAGTTATAACTGACACTACTTACATATTAAAACCGCCACTATTTACACTATGTTTAAAGCGGCGGTTATTGCGGCGGGTACGTTAAACTTTGTGGCGGCTAGTTCTATGGCGGTTTGGAAAATTGCCACAAGTGTATATTGTGGCGGTTATAAACGACACTACAAAAATAACCGCCACAATATACACTTTTTGTTGTAGTGACTGGGCAAAGAGGCTCTCTAGCGTTTTGGCGGCTGACGCGACGTTTCCCCCAGCAGGTAGGTGATAGTAAATCTCGACTAGCTTAAGCCAATGCATGTCTCGTTACTTAACTTAGTAAACCTCGACTAGCTTGAGCATTACAACTAATTTTGACGAACCATATACACACACCTAGCTAAGGCAAGCCTATGCTCACATTCGACTTGCATAGGTGTATCTCACAAACTTGGTCGAGGGCCATATATCTTGATCTCATCGAGCTTTACTTCGCAGAGCACCTACTCGGGTTGTTACACCTTTCCAAGCCTGAATGTCTTATCATGCACTTAAACTGCTTAGTCACAACACTTATTTGCAGAGTACCCATACTCGGTGATCGTTCTTACACCGAGTTGGGTCGTCTTACCTTGCCTCGAATCAACAACTTAGCCTTAAAAAATCAAATTGCAGGGCACGTATACTCGAGTGGTCGTACTGACACTGAGTTAGGTCGTCTTACCTGCCACTGGATAATCAATTTACTCACGGGGCGCCCATACTCGAGTGGTCGTACTAACATTGAGCTAAGTCATCTTACCTCACGCTCGAGCAACTCAATAAGCAAATTAATCCCATAAAGCGCCTATACTCGGGTATATGTACTTATACCGAGGTAGGTCGACTTATCTGTGCTTAAAACAAATCAATTCCCCATGGTGCATATACTCGGGTATACACACTTATACCGAGGTAGGTTGACTTACACAGGCATAAGTAAATCAACAAACAAATTAATCCCACATGGTGCCTACGCTCGGGCATACATACTTATGCCAAGCTAGGTTGACTTACCATGTGCTAATTCAAGTAGATCAACAAAACTAAATGCATCATCTTCCATGAACAAATTTATCATTAGATGACCTCATTAAAAAACCCCTTCAAGGGAAAAAGAGCATCACCTTAACCATCACATTGTTCATAAAGAAAGCATTAAGTAAGCATATCTTAGCTGAAATACAACTTGAGGTTTGCCATATTCCACGCTCGAGGAATGGCTTCCCCCTCTGATGTGAGTTGAATTTCAAATGTTTTCATTTAAGGTGACACTTTACTTTAGGATTGAGATTTTAGCAATTAAAGGTGAGGAGGACCTAAGGAAGATTCCCACTGGGCACGAACTTAACCAAGTGCTTAAGTAAGTGTGAAGGTTCACTTCACAGAGGCAAAGATGAAAAAACAAGATATAGTGAGGATAGGATGCAATAGCGAAATTGAAGAAAGGAAACTAGGAAACATCAATGGTAATCAAGGCCAACCAAATGATAATGAGCCCAAAACCAAGAGCAACAAATAAGAGTAAAAGAGACAAGAACATAAATGGAATGAAAAAAAGGAAGGAAATGGAATGAGAAAACTTATGGAGGTGGTGGAGATGATCACGCCACTTGGTGTGTGGAAACCACCAAAATAAGTGCTAGGTTGCCACTTAAGAGCTTCATTCTCATCAAGATAACACAAAGGAAGAGGAGATAACGCTCACTCAAGCTCACACAATATTTGTGCAGAGTAACTCTACTTCAATTTCAACTTGTAAAATACACTAGGTAGGCCTCCTATTTATAGGTGAAGGAGCCTTGGAAAACAAGCAAGAGGGGTAGGATGGGAAAAGGGAAAAAATGGGCAGTCTTAGGGTTTGACTAAGTCAATCCCGCATCTTAGGCTTGTCCTTCTAGAAACTAGGTCAAAAAACCTTCCAAAAGGGCTAGAAACAAGCTAAAATGATAACTACACCCCCTATTATGCTATAGGCACCTATTCTAGCCTGTCTTTGTTATTTTGGACCCCTGAAGTGAGCCCAATTTATTTACATAATTTTCTCTTGTGGAAAATCAAGAAGAAAGAACTTCTGATATTCTGGTTTATAACTGGTTCTTCGTTTGTTAATGCTTTCTCGAGGTTTGGTGGGGTTCAACTTTGTATACTGAGATGACTGTCCTTTTTGTGAAATGTTTGATGTGTCCTTAGTCATCTGCTGGTTGCTTTGGTTTGTATCATGCACCCCAGGTTGGAAAGAATTCATCTTCAAATTTAGAACTCTTGCAAATAACATAGTTAGTTTCTTCACTCAATTTATATATGTGAGTGGTGAAGCAAACTTATGTTCATTGATTTTTTGGAGTTTGGGTGTTGAAAAAATTTCCCACATTTCTCTAACAAATATTGCATGTACTTAGAGCTATGAATAGATAAACAAGAGAAGGATGGAAAGTACCGAAGTGAGCCGACAATTTTTATTACGAATTTCACCACTTTTGGTGAGGTGATGAGCCCCGTCTTGTTATTTTTGTTTTTTTTTTTTCATTTTTCATTTTTACTTGATCTTTATTTACCATCATGGTTCTTTTAGTTGCACAGTTGGATGCTATGTGCCCAAAACCTAAACATTTAAAACATTTTAGTGCTTGAGGATTTTGGGGGGTGACTTAGGAGGAGAAGGTTTATCTTTAGAATCTTTATGATGTGGGGTGGTTTCTTTTGAGAAATTGGAAGGAGAATCTTGGTTTTGAAATTTGGTTTTTTCCTTCCAAGATGTTTTGTAAAAGCCATCATTATGAGTATTTTTAAGAGAATTTTTCTTCAAAACTTGTGATTCAACCTTGATGGCTAGGTGAACCAATTTGTCTAAAGTAGTATACTTATATAATTTTACAACATCTTGTATTTCTCGTTGTAATCCACTCACAAATCTAGCAATCTTTGACTCTTCACTTTCATGCATATTAATTTTATTCAAAGTTATTTCTAAGTCTTCAAAATATTCCTTTACCGTCCTAAGTCCTTGATGAAGCTGTTGGAGCTTCAACAAGTGTTCCTTCCTATGAGGAGGAACAAATCGCGCACGCACACATAATTTTAAATCATTCCAAGAGACCACGACTGGCCTCTTGTTTAGCCCAATGTCCATTATAGTTTGTTACCACCATTGGATGGCATAGTCTAAAAAAACTAGGGAAGCTAACCTAACCTTTTAGTCCTCGGTGACCTTATACACATTAAATAGATGTTCAACTTTAGCTTTCCATTCTAAATACAAAGTAGGTTCATTGGACCCACTAAAACTAGGTAACTTTACAAAATCAAAAGAATGTTGTGGCTGTGGTTGGTTTTTATGGTGTGTGCCGTTTGTCAAAATTGTGAACTCGATAATCATGTTCTTGAGTCCCATAGTGTATGGAATGTCTAGTTGTTCTTGGCGGCTCCCATCTCCTTTCTTGAGATTGCCTCTCTTAAGCTTCCTCTAGCCTTTGTATTCTTTCCACTAGTTGCCGCATTGTGTCCTCTTTGTGGGTCAAACTCCTCCGCGCCAAACTTTTTCCTACACCTTAAAAATTTTAAAATTCCAAAACTGACTTTGATCTTTTATTTGAAAAAGGGCATGGTGGAGTTGGTTTGACATTGTTCTTTTTCTTCATTCATTTGAGACGCTGGTGGAGGGTTATTTTAGCTGTGTAGAGCAAAGTTAAGGAGTGGATTGCATTGCCGAAGTGTTGCTTGGCTTCTAGAGGTAAGAATTTAGTTTTTCTTAGGAGCATGGGTGGTTATAGAGTAATTGTGGTTATTGGGATCCGGGACTGTGTTACGGATTGATCAATCCAGAAGTAAATCATTTTTTGTTTTCCAGATGAGGTGGTGTTCTCGAAGCAATTTTTTAAGAAATTGTTGATTTCTGGATTGCTAAATCTAAAAGCCTAATTTCTGTTACGGATTGATGGATCTGGAAGTTATTTTGACTTCGAAATTTTGAAATTTGAAAATATTATCAATTCAGAAATTCAAAAATACATTATGGATTTAGAAATCCGAAAGACAACTATGGATCCTCCAATCTGGAAGATTTGCAGATTCCATAATTTGGAGTTTATGCGGATTCAGTGTTCCAAAATGCTAAAAACAAAGTGTGGATTTCCTGTTCCGTAAACTTAGCGGACTGCACTGTCTGCAACTATAGCATATGAACTTTGGAAACAAAAATCTGCCAAAAAAAATGGAACTACGGATTCAAAAATGAAAAAAAAAATTACTTAACTTCTTCTTTGAACAGAGAACGCCAAGTAGTGCTTACCATCGAACCACCACCAAGTCACTGTGACACCACTGACCACCACCAATAGAAACGCCTTCCTGTGCCAAGAGATGGAGCAGTGCCGCTGTTCAGAGATAATGAACTCTCATTGTGTGCAAAGGAAGAAGAAAGAGTATATTATGGGTGTTATGTGCATTTTGGGGTTTTTAGAAAATATTAGGTGTAAGGACCTGTAAAATTAAATTGGAATAAAAAGGAATATATTTTAAATGAATTCTAAGTATGTTTTTATTTAAAATAAAAATGAAGGAAAGTGTAGTTTAGAAGACTATGAGATCGCCTGGTTAGTACATGATTGCCTATCGCCTAGACTACACATGATCGCCAGGTGCGAGAGACATGCAGGCATCGCCAGGGCGCGAGAGGCATGCGGGCGTCACCAGGGATAGACATCGGTCGTCTCCCAGGGAGAGACATCGGTCGTCTTCCAGGACGAGACATCGGTCGTTCGCCAGGATGAGTCAGCGGTGGAAAGTTGTCGCGCGATGTCGAGCTTCACACGAATAAAGTGGGACCCAGACTCCCAGCATGACACGTCCTGCACGCGCGCCACGTGGAATAAAAGGGTGGTTCAGAATAGTGACATCAGAAAGTTGGCATGCGCAAGAGACACTCGCGGTCGTACTGTTTAGGGAAGTGGTTGGCATGCACAAGAGACAACCGTGGTCGTACTATTCAGTGAAACGTACACTCTGGCTTTCTTGCAGAGGGGGTGGTGGCAGCAGCATGCGTGGACAAGTAGGCTTGGATTCAAAAACCCACTGCGAGGAGGCAAAGAACGTTGCAGTGACTCAAGAGTGAAAGAGTGAGTGCATCTTCATCCCTCTCTTTTCTCTCCTTCGCGCTGCGATTCAGGCAACCTCAAGCACCAGTACGACGAGCGACGACTGCCCTTGGACACTTGGGAGGTTCTCTGCAAGTTCTCCAGACCGGGACACTAAAACAGAGTGAAAGCATCTTTAAGCTTCGTTGGGTTTCGGAGTTCTTGGAGTTTTGCGCAAGTCCAGGTAAGGGAAGCTAGTACTCTACATTTATAAAAACGTTAGGCGAGTAAGTTCTGAAGTGAGGGCGACGTGGTCGCCGGTTTTCATATTTCTTTTCACAATGTTCTGTTTTTATGTGTGGGGTGACGTGGTCGCCGGTTTTAACTTTGTTTCCGAAATCCCCTACTTTTGAATGAGTTCGCCGATTTGGCGTTGTTTTTCGAACTCCCCTGTTTTAGTGCTGTTTGAAAACTATTTGAGATTTAAATGTGAAATACATGTGATATTTGAAAATCTGAACCGTGGAATGAATGTTGCTGTGACTGAATCGTTCATTCAGTGTTGTATGATGTATTGATTTTTGTGAATGTGGGATCAAGGCATAGTATTTTCAGGAAAGAAAATACCGTGTAAGATCGTGTGTAATGTGTATTGACTAGGGGCTTGTCTAGAAGGAGATATCCTGACTCTGCTGATATAATGGAATCACATAGATGAAGTTATTCAGTTGTGGAGAGTCGAAGGAGGTTCATATGAATGGGTGAGTCGTGTGAAAAAGAACGAGCTCGGCCTGTTATATGAATTAACCCTGTCATACCGGGAGAGTGATGATATTGAGACTATGTATGCGCATGGCTGTGTGGATTTCACAGCGACCCTGTGTGGATTTCACAGTGGTGTGGTATGACAGGTGCAGATCTCTGAGCCTGAGTCAACGCACGAGTCTTCCGGAAGTGGAGTCATGTGTCTATGTGTTATGAGTCAGTGGAAAGTCTGACATGTGAACCATGAGTATCGAATGTATTGGATAGGCACTTGACGAGTTTGTGATATATGGGGACGTTGATGGTTGAAAATTGATATAGTGTATGAATGGTGTGAAGATCTATATTTTCTTCTGATATAAAGTTTCATTTTAAAGTTTTTAAAACATCTAGCTTACCCTTTTATCTGGTATTGTGATTGCTGTCTTAAACCTGTGATGATCGTGTATTTTTGCACGGGAGCAGACGAGGTTGCAGGTAGTAGAGCTCCTCAGTGAGTGGACGCCGGTAGGAGATCGCCCGTTTCTGTTTCTGTTAGGCGATCATCCTTTTTCTGTTGTCTGATAGGAGATCGCCCTTTTCTTCTGATAGGAGATCGCCTGTTTGTTTTTTTTTGCTGTAATTTGTTTAAGTTTTGGAAATTGACCGAATTTGTATTAAACTCCCTGTGAGGAGAAACTTCATTACATATATATAATTTGGTTCACTTCAATATATTTGTTTACCTTTATTTTCATTATATAAATATGAATAGTATTTTTGGCGGGATGTTACATTAGGGATAAATTTGTCTTTCCATAACATTGTGAGGGTGCAGGAAGAAAATGCCATGGTTTATTCTAGGTTTTAAAATAGGAAGTGGATTAACAAATTTATAAGGAATGAAACCAATTTGGAAACAGGTTTTTTGTTCTCGCACCTCCACAATTTCTTACTGCACCCTTATAATTTTTGAAATTGACCATTTTACCCTTAATCAAGGTAACTTCGAATGTACTTGTCCTGGAAATCTTCACAAACAAGCTTTTTGGAATTTTCAAAATAGAATTGCGAGAACATAATAGGATTTTCATAATAGAATTTATGGAACATATTAAATACATTTTGGAATGAACTTTATGCAACCAGATTTCCATAACAAACTTTCTAGAATATATGAATGTTTTTCAGAATGAACCTTTTTGAATAAACTTCCCACAATCTATGAGTCGTGTTCTAAAACATAATTTTTAGAATAAAATTTTCAGAACATATATAATACCTTCTAGTATGAGTTTTATGAAATTGAGATATAGGTGAAGGTGCAATGATGGTGATGGTGGAAGCAACGACGACCAAGAATGGTGGAATGGTGCAAGAAGCAAACACCCACAAACATGGACTAGATATTTAAAAGCTTGGGCTTTATGATTGTAAGAGTACGAAAATTTCATGGCCAGGTGAGGGGTTGATATAATTGCTCCCAGGCGATTGATGGACAATCGACCCACCAAAATGTTATATGAGGTGTTAGTCTCCACCATCAAGTACTGGATCTTGATGGTTTGGCTTGCTCTCTCTTCTCCAAACTTGGTATAGAGTTCGATGTATCCTCGAGTGTCTACCATCTCACCTGAGAATCCGACAATCTGGTCGTCGTACGACTGCATCTCCTACTCTGGAATTCTTATCCTTTTGAACGTTTTCCAATATAGGATTTCCACCAAACTCCCTTAATCAACCAACGTTTTCATGATGGAGAAGTTGTCAATGTCAACTATTATGACCATTGGGTTTTCCTATGAGGAATCAATGGCCTTGAAATCTTCATCTGTAAATGTGATGGGGAAGGCATCCTTAGGCGGAAAGAGACGGTAGTGGAATTTACTGACTGCACTACTCTTAAGTGCTTTTTCCTTGCTGAACTGGAGCTAGCTCCTCCAGCGAAACCTCCCGCGATGGTGTTGATGACCTCTCGATGATTTCTTCCTCTAGCTCCATCCCTGTTAGAGGTTTCTTCCCTTTGGAATCGACACTTTGGTTGGCGATCTTCCTCATTAAACTAGTGAGGGTTGTACTACCTATGCCTTCTTCCCTCCCAGCTGGCTCCTCCCTCCTCAGGGGAGAGCGGTTCATGTTTCTTCCTTCTCCTTGCACATACTTGTGAAGGTGCCCAACTTGGATCAACTCTTCCATCTTATCTTTCAGTGCTTGACACTCTTCTGCGTATGGCCTATGTTTTTATGATACCTACATTGCGTGTAGGATCAGCGTTATTAGGACTTGGAACCTTCCTCGGTGTCAGTATCAGATCGACACTCAAGGCCTCATATAGAATCCTTCCCCTGTCAGCGTTTAGAGGGGTGTATCTCGTGAATCTAGGGTCACGACTCTCTAGTTGCATGTACTTGGCAGCTCTTTGCCTCAGCTCGTCAAGGTTCATAGCTGGCTTCTTGCACAAACTTTCAGCAAACAATCTCAGCCGTAAGGCTGTGACCATATGGTGCATGGCCACATCCAGACTCAGATTCCGAATGTTCAAGGTCACCTTGCTAAACCTTTCTATGAATAGCCTAAGCTATTCCCCTTTCTCTTGGCGGATGTTAACCAAGGCAATTGAGGTTAGGTGATGTGGTTGGCTTGTAGTGATTTGCGTCCCAAACATAGACATAATGGTTTCAAAACAATTAATAAAATATGGGGAGAGCCTTGTGAACCAACTCAATGTTCCTCCCTTTAGCAAAGTTGGGAAGACCCGACATAAGACGGCGTTGTCCGAGGTATACAAGCTCATATAAGTAGTGTATATATCCATATGTTCATCCGGGTCTGTCGTTCCGTTGTAGCGATCGATGTTAAGTCCTTTCCACATCAGTGGAAGTTGTGCTCCCATCACATAGTCAGTGAATGGGTGTTTTTTGGCTACCGGTCGTAGGGAACGACTTGTTAAGATAGGACTTATCCACTGTTTCTTGAGTACGAGTGGGTTTCGGCTCCTTTAGGGTCTTGGTACCAGTAGGTAAGGTCGTATGGGATGTCCCAGTGGGATGACTCGACCTGGCGGATGGACCTCCCTCAGTTAGCTTCTTCTTCATCTCTTCATTCTCTTTCCGGAGAGCTAATATCTCCTCCTCATTCTTCTTCTTCATCTCAACCATCTCCCTCTGCAGTGACTTTAGCAATGCCATCTGCTCAGTTTCCAGCATCCTCTTGCTCATCATGTTCCTAGTCAACACCATTGAACCTTCTTCTTTCAAATTCTCTCTGTAAGGACCCAGAAAATTTTATTGGAATGAAAGTGTTATATTTAAATAATTTCAGAAGATGTTATTATTTAAAATACAAAGAGCTGGTAAATGAAGTTTCGTAGTAGTCGGACATCGGACGTCGCCCAACGTCTGGGGTCAGCTGGTAGAGGTCGATCGGCTGGCACGTGGATCAGGAAGAGTAAAGGAAGAAAAGAGTAGCTAAGAAGTCTCCTACAAGATCGCCGTTATTGAAGACGGAGGCGATCTCCGACTTCTCTGGGACATAATCGCTTGTCGCCTAGAGGAGACATGACCGCCAATCGCCTATGGTGTACGTGATCGACGGGAGTGCACGTAGTACGTAGTCAAGATACTGGATCAACCAGAGTGGGTTCCACAAAAACCACACGTATCAAGGTGTGGCTAAGCCTTAGATACGCTGTGCATGCAAAGCTCTATGCTTGAGCATAAGAAGTCATCCTTAGTGTTGCATGCATGGGAGCACGAGGAGTAGTGCTGATCTACTCTTGGAAATGTGAAGCTACCGATGTCACCAAGCCATGTGGAGCTAATACCTTGGACGTAACATAGTGGGAAGGAGAACCTTCAGCAAGGTATGACGATATGACATCGGTGAGCAGAGTAAGGCGATGTGTTCTCGTCACACACAAGGGCGATAAGAGATCGCCAGCAGGATGAGAGGAACATCGGTCATCAACCAGGATGGGAGACACATCGGTGGTCTGCCAGGCTGAGACATCGGTGGTTTGCCAGGCTGAGACATCGGTGGTCTGCCAGGTTGAGACATCGGTTGTCTTCCAGTGTGAGACATCGGTGGTCTGCCAGGTTGAGACATCGGTTGTCTTCCAGGGTGAGACATCGGTGGTCTGCCAGGGTGAGACATCGGTGGTCTGCCAGGGTGAGACATCGGTTGTCTGCCAGTGTGAGGAATCAGTCATCACCGGGATGAGGCACATCAGTCATCGCCGATATGAGAGAGACATCAGTCGTCCCTAAGCAAGAAACTGATGCAAGGCAGAATGAAAGCTTCTCAAAGTCGGCAGATGTCCTATGCAGATCAGAGGAGAAGACCTTTGGAGTTTGCTGCTGGGGATCATGTCGTTATGAGGGTGACACCAGCCAAGGGTGTAGGACGAGCTATCAGATCAAAGAAGCTGTCCCCTAAGTTTGTTGGGCCATATTAGATCCTGAGGAGGATCGGTCCAGTGGCTTATGAGATCGCCCCACCTCCCCAATTAGCAAACCTGCTTAATGTATTTCACGTATCACAGCTAAGGAAGTATCTTGCAGACCCTAGTCACGTATTGAAAGTGGACGACGACGTGCAGATCGGGTGATTCAACATGGGAATTAGAAAAAACCATGAGAGAAGCCCATCCATACCTCCTTTCCTTATAACTCAATTTTCGGGGACGAAAATTTTTCTTGTTGGGGAGATTGTAAGGACCCAGAAAATTTTATTGGAATGAAAGTGTTATATTTAAATAATTTCAGAAGATGTTATTATTTAAAATACAAAGAGCTGGTAAATGAAGTTTTGTAGTAGTCGGACATCGGACGTCGCCCAACGTCTGGGGTCAGCTGGTAGAGGTCGATCGGCTGGCACGTGGATCAGGAAGAGTAAAGGAAGAAAAGAGTAGCTAAGAAGTCTCCTACGAGATCGCCGTTATTGAAGACGGAGGCGATCTCCGACTTCTCTGGGACATAATCGCCTGTCGCCTAGAGGAGACATGACCGCCAATCGCCTATGGTGTACGTGATCGACGGGAGTGCACGTAGTACGTAGTCAAGATACTGGATCAACCAGAGTGGGTTCCACAAAAACCACACGTATCAAGGTGTGGCTAAGCCTTAGATACGCTGTGCATGCAAAGCTCTATGCTTGAGCATAAGAAGTCATCCTTAGTGTTGCATGCATGGGAGCACGAGGAGTAGTGCTGATCTACTCTTGGAAATGTGAAGCTACCGATGTCACCAAGCCATGTGGAGGTAATACCTTGGACGTAACATAGTGGGATGGAGAACCTTCAGCAAGGTATGACGATATGACATCGGTGAGCAGAGTAAGGCGATGTGTTCTCTTCACACACAAGGGCGATAAGAGATCGCCAGCAGGATGAGAGGAACATCGGTCATCAACCAGGATGGGAGACACATCGGTGGTCTGCCAGGCTGAGACATCGGTGGTTTGCCAGGCTGAGACATCGGTGGTCTGCCAGGTTGAGACATCGGTTGTCTTCCAGTGTGAGACATCGGTGGTCTGCCAGGTTGAGACATCGTTGTCTTCCAGGGTGAGACATCGGTGGTCTGCCAGGGTGAGACATCGGTGGTCTGCCAGGGTGAGACATCGGTTGTCTGTCAGTGTGAGGAATCAGTCATCACTGGGATGAGGCACATCAGTCATCGCCGATATGAGAGAGACATCGGTCGTCCTCCAGGATGAGGTCTCGGTGGATAGTCATCGCGCGAGAGGTCATCGGTGGAAGGTTATCGCGCGATGTCGAGTTTCACATAGATGAGGTGGGACCCAGGCTCCCAGCATGACATGTCCTGCACGCGCGCCACGTAGACAAAAAGGGTGGTTCAGAATAGTGACCTCAGAGTGTTAGCCTGCGCAGAGGCACGCGTAGACGTACTGTTCAGGGCAACGTGCACGCAAGCTTCCTGCAGAGTGGGTGGTGGCAGCGGCTTTTGTGGGCAAGTTGGTTTAAGATACAAAAAACCCACTTCTGAGAGGAAAAAGAACGTTTTCAGTGGTTCAAAGAGTGAAAGAGTGAGCTCACCTTTATCCTTCTCTTTTCTCTCCTCCACTCTGCGATTCAGGCCCTATCACGTTCCTGCTTGGCTATCGACGACTGCCATAGAGCACCTGGGAGGTTCTCTGCAAGTTCTACAAACCAGACGCTAAAACAGAGCCAAGGCATCCTTTAAGCTCGGTGGGTTTTGGAGCTCTTGGTGTTTTGCGCAAGTCCAGGTAAGGGAAGCTAGCTTTATTTTCAATAAAAGCCGTAGATTTGCTGTTTCTGAAGTGAGGGCGACGTGGTCGCCGGTTTCATATTCTTTTTTTCGTGATTCTCTATTCTATGTGTTTGGGCGACGTGGTCGCCGGTTTTAAACTTCTTTTTCATGATGTTCTGTTCTCATGTGTTTGGGCGACGTGATCGCCGGTTTTAAATACAGATTTCGAAATCCCCTGTTTTTGGATGAGATCGCCGGTTTTTGGCGTTGTTTTTCGAACTCCCCTGTTTTTGGTGTTGTTTGAAACTGTTTGAGATTTAAATGTGATATTCGAAAATCTGAACCTTGGCATGAGTTTTTCTGTGACTGAAATCGTTCATTAAGTGTTATATGATGTGTGGAATGTCGTGAATGTGGGATCAAGACATAGTATTTTCAGGAAAGGAAATACCGTGTTGAGATTTGGTTGTGAAGTGTATTGATCTGTGAGTATCCTGTGAATGAGGCGATCCTGACTCTGCTGAGATAATGGAATCACATAGAGGAAGTTATCCAGTTGGTGAGAGTCGAAGGAGGTTCATATGAATGGGTGAGTCGTGTGAAAAAGAACGAGCTCGGCCTGTTATATGGATTAACCCTGTCATACTGTGAGAGTGATGAATTGAGATCGAGATTGTGTTGATGCGCATGGCTGTGGAAACATTACAGCCAAATGAAGTATGACAGGTGCATGTCTCTGGATGCTAAGTTCAACGCACGAGTCTTCCGGAAGTAGTGTCAAGTGTCTTGTATGGTGAGTCAGTGGAAGTCTGACGTGGGAAATGTGTAACATTGAAATGAATAGACACTTGATGGAATTATGTGGATTGAACGACTCTTGATGAAATTGTGAAGTGTGTGGGATGAATGAGAAAGTGATGGACTCTTGTGAATGTTTGAAAAGGCTGATCTACGTTGTTTGTTCCAGTTTATAATTTAAAGTTTTTAAAATATCTAGCTTACCCTTTGTATTGCTCTATGGCTGTTTTTCTCTTAAAACTGTGATGATCGTGTATTTTACACGGGACCAGATGATCTTCCAGGAAGTAGAGCTCCTTAGTGAGTGGTCGCCGGGGAAGAGATCGCCTGTTTCTATCTCTTTGTGGTGATCGCCTGTTTTCTGTCCTGATAGTAGATCGCCTGTTTTGGGTCTTCTGTTAGGAGATCGCCGGTTTATGTATGGAGACCGCCGGTTTCAATGTATTTGACTGTATTTTGTTAAGTTTTGAAAAATTTGACCGGTTATGTATTAAACTCCCTGTGAGGAGCAACTTCATTTTATATAAATACGTATGTTCACCTAAATATTATTGTTTTACCTTTATCTCATTTTATATTTATGTAAAGAAATTTGGCGGGATGTTACACTCTCGGCCCCACTGTGGACATTAATTATTTATGTACGGGTTGTGATGCAAGTCAAGACCACTTAAGGATGACCAAAGATGCTATATATAAAGGGTCATTTCAACAATCAAAAGAAGACTTCACAAAAAGAAGAAAGGGCCATATTCCAAAGCACTTGAAGTTCTTCTTACTAGTCTTCTTAAAGAGTAGAACATTTTGTAAAAATTGGGTTCTCTTGAAGGCCCAACCCCAAGAAGCCCAAGCCAAGAAGCCCAAGTCAAGTGGGGGCCCAAGCCCAATCCATGAGCTCAAACGATTACTAGGAGCAAGGCTAAAGCTTTGGGAAAATAAGCATCAATAAATGTCTTTTTTTGTAATTAATTTTGTATAGTTTCTTAGTAGAACATTAAAGGAAGGTGTAGATATTAAAATAAGGGTGCCAATGTATAAAGATAGGTCACACCTTTCATGTGATATAAAGAGTAAGTGTAGGTGTAGTTTTTAGGAGGTGCCAAAGTAGAAAAAAGGTCACACCTCCCATGTGACTCAAGATTGGCTCCAAATTTAAATTAGAATTAGGAGGGAATTATGAATTTGTTTCACTTTCATTTCAGCCCTCTAAAACTATAAATACAGGTGCTTGGTCATTGTAAAATAAGTTTGAAATAGAAGTAAAGTTACTATACTCAATTTGTGAGTGATTTGTGTGAGACTTGTTCTCCTCTTCCTTGTCTCATCTCGTGAAGCTTTGGCAGCTCTCAAGAGGCGGCAATACTACACTTATCTTGGATCATCACCTCCAAGTGGCATGTTCACTCCCAACCATGACTACAACCACATAAGTTCATCTTATTCCATCTCCTTTTCCATTTCCGAATCATGTTTAGCAATTTCATTCGGTTGATTTTGTGTTCCTTGTCTTCTTCTTTAATTTCAATCAGTTAATTCTTGTTATCTTGTGATTTCCTTTTCAATTTTGTATTTGTCTTTCAATTCGTCTTTCAATTCCATTCGGTAATTGTGATGTACAAGGAAAGAGCACTCATAATTGAGTTTGGTTCATCAATTTTTGAAGGCATAGTCTCCATTGATGACTCCTTAAGCTTCCTTGAGTTGGTGTGTGTTTCAATTTTATTTTAGCACTCTGTTTTGGTGTTTATTTTCGGTGCAGTTCTGTTTTTTGCAATTCTGTTTTCATTCCTCATTCATCTGTCATCTTAATTGTGTTTTTAACCTTGGACCTTTGGAAATGAACCTTCACATCTACTTAGCACTTGCTAAGTTAATGTCCAGTGGGGATTTTCCTTAGGTGACTCACCTTAATTGCTAAAGAATCTTGATCCAATTCTTAACAAAGTGTTACAAATTAAATGAATCTAAAATCAACTCACATCAGGTTGGGACTGAGAGAACTATGTCCTTCTTCCTCAGTCAGTTAGTCACCCACTAATGATTTTAAATAATACATATAATTATTACATACGAATTATTTTATAGATAATATTATATACGAAAAAACATTCGTATGTAAATTTTTATATATTATTATTATTAATATCATATATTATTATTATATTATATTATTGTTACTATTATTAATTATAATATTATTATTACTTTTATTATTAATAATAAATAATAATATTAATATTGATATTAATCATGTAATAACATTAATAATAATAATAATAATTAAAATTTACATATGATTTTTTTAATATATAAACCTTACCGTTGTAGATAATGTGCATAAAAAAGATATTTTCGTATGTAAATTTTTATATTATTATTGTTAATATTAATATTTTTATAATATTATAACATTAATAATAATATTAAAAATTTACATACGAAAGTTTTATCATAAGTAACATTATCTACGAAAATTTTTGTATATTGTAAAGACCTAAAAAGTATTTTTAGAATAGAAGTGTTATAATTAAAATGATACTTGAATATTTTATTATTAAATAAAAAATGTATATAAATAGAAATATCAGTTATTCAGGTTCATTTTAATATAACCGTCATCCCTATACAAATTTTCCTCTTTTTTCCCTTTATCTTCTCTCTAAGATTCTGACCACCTCCTTAATCAGACTAATGATTAAAGGCCACTTCTAGACTCCTGGTAGTGAATAGAACAAAGTTTCCTGACCAGGATTTTAGCTAGAGTAAGTTCATTTATGCTCATTTTTCCTTTTTGAGGGAAGAGGCTCAAGCTCAGGCCCAACAACTTGGTCCATGGCAAAGAGGATTCAAGAAGAGTGGGACTCTGCTACTGATGGCAGAGAAACTTTTCTCTACATGTTCAAAGACCCCTCAGAGGACCACAAGGAGTAAAGCCCAAGCCATGGGAGCTGAGCATCAATTAATTTAAGTTTATTTGTAAGTTCAGTAGAGTAGGGTTCATTTAGTATAATTGGGGGTGTATTTAACAAGTTAGCTTGTACCTAGGCCTTTTAGGGTAGGAATGTAGCCCTACCTTCTAGAAGCATGCTAGGGGGCTGCATTGACCTTAGTCAATGCCCTATGTAACATCCCGCCAAATCTTTTTCGTAATTATAAAATGAAATAAAGGTAAAACAATAATATTGAAGTGAACATGTGTATATATATATATAATGAAATTTCTCCTCACAGGGAGTTTAATACATATCCGGTCAGTTTTCCAAAAACTTAAACAAAATACAGTAGAATAGAAAGACAGGCGATCTCCTAACAGAAAAGGCGATCTCCTATCAGAAAATGGCGATCTCCTATCAGAAAACAGAAAAAAAGGGTGATCGCCCAACAGAAATAGAAACAGGCGATCTCCTTCCGGCGACCACTCACTGAGGAGCTCTACTTCCTGCAACATCATCTGCTCCCGTGTAAATTATACACGATCATCACAGGTTTAAGAAAAAGCCAAACACAACACCAAAAACACAGGGTAAGCTAGATATTTGAAAGAGAGTTTAGATATGAACTTAAAAATCAAGATAAAAAAATTTTAAGACACCCACGTAAAAACCATCAACTTTCTCATTCCCTTCACATGACCATCAAGTAATCACATATTACACAATTCCTCAAGAGTCATTCAATCCACATAATTCATCAAGTGTCTATCAATTTCAATGTTTCTCATTTCTCACGTCAGACTTCCACTGACTCATCACACAAGACACTTGACACTACTTCCGGAAGACTCGTGCATTGACTAGACTCAGAGATCTGCACCTGTCATACTACACTGCTGTAAAGTTTCCACAGCTATGCGCATCAACATAATCTCGATCTCAATCTCATCACTCTCACAATATGACAGGGTGAATCCACACAACAGGTCAAGTAGTTATCTTTCAAACACTTACCCATACTTATGAACCTCCATCGACTCTCAACGCCTGAATAACTTCATCTATATGAATTCATTATCTCAGGAGAGTCAGGATATCTCATTATAGAAATCACCGATCAATGCACATCCTACACGATCTTACACGGTATTTTCTTTCCTGAAAATACTATGCCTTGATCCCACATTCACAACATTCAACACATCATATAACACTTAAATGAATGATTCCAATCACAACAACAATCATTCCCTGGTTCAGATTTTCGAATAACACATTTAAATCTCAAACAGTTTCAAACAACACAAAAATAGGGGAGTTCGAAAAACAACGCCAAAAACCGGCGATCTCGTTCAAAAACAGGGGATTATGCAATAATAGTTGAAAACCGGCGACCACGTCGCCCCATCATCTCAATCATCTACTATAAGGTTTTTCGTTGGAAAATAAGGCTAGCTTCCCTTACCTGGACTCGCGCAAAACACCAAGAGCTCCAAAACCCACCGAAGCTTAAAGATGCCTTAGCTCTGTTTTAGCGTCTGGTTTGTAGAACTTGCAGAGAACCTCCCAGGTGCTCTAAGGGCAGTCGTCGCTCGTGGCACTGGTGCTTGAGGATGCCTGAATCACAGCGCAAAGGAGAGAAAGGAGAATGATGAAGGTGAACTCACTTTGTCACTCTTGAACCACAGCAACGTTCTCCCTCTCAGAAGTGGGTTTTTGAATCTAAACCAACTTGTCCATAAAAGCCGCTGCCACCACCCACTCTGCAGGGGAGCTTGCGTGTACGCTTCCCTGAACAGTACGACTACGCGTGCCTCTACGCAGGCCAACACTCTGATGTCACTATTCTGAACCACCCTTTTTGTCTACGTGTCGCGCATGCAGTACGTCTCCTGCTGAGAGCCTGGGTCCCACCTTATCTGTGTGAAGCTCGACATCGCGCGATAACCTTCCACCGATGACCGCTCGCGCGATGACTATCCACCGATGCCTCATCCTTGCGGATGACCGATGTCTCTCCCTGGGAAACGACCGATGTCTCGCCCTGGCGATGACCGCATGCCTCGCGCCCCGGCGATGCCTGCATGCCTCGCGCCCTGGCGATGCCCGACAACACATCGCCACGCCTTGCTGAAGGTTCTTCATCCCACTATGTTACGTCCAAGGTATCATCTCCACATGACTTGGTGACGTCGGTAGCTTCACATTTCCAAGAGTAGATCAACCCTACTCCTCGTGCGCCCATGCATGCAACACTAAGGACGATTTCTTATGCTCAAGCATAGAGCTTTGCATGCACAGTGTATCTAAGGCTTAACCCACACCTTGATACGTGTGGTTTTTGGAACCCACTCTGGTTGATCCAGTATCCTGACCACATACTGAGTGCACTTTCGGCGATCATGTGCACCATAGGCGACTGGCGATCACGTGTAATCTAGGCGACAGGCGATTATGTACTAACCAGGCGATCTCATAGTCTTCTAAGCTACACTTTCCTTCCTTTTTATTTTAAATAAAAACATACTTAGAATTCATTTAAAATATATTCCTTTTATTCCAATTTAATTTTACAGGTCCTTACACCCTAGCCAACCCCTCTCTTTAAGGTTTCTACCATCCTCTCTCTCTTGTCCTCCAAGCACTTGCACCTATAAATAGGGCGTGCTTGGCTTATGTTTTGAAAGATCAATTTTAATGAGTAAAAGCTGCCAAATTTTTTGCAAGCTTCTACTCTTGTCTAGTCTCTCTAGATTAGACACTTTGATCTTGACCTTCACCTTCCTCCAAGAGATTTGGCCCAACCTATCACTCTCCATACCCTTTCATGCACCTACAAGGACCCATAGCTCTATATGAGCCATCCTTGACCCATATCATCCATAGCATCTGCCACCTTTTTCACCTTATTTATTCAAGAAGAACATTGGTCATGAAGAACAACCCATCATTTGGTATCTAGAGCCAAGGTTCTTCAAGAGATAAGTGATCTCTCTCATTTTATTTTTTGACTCTTCTTCATATTCCGTGTTGTTCATCATTTGTTCTTGATTGTCTTGCTGTTTTAATCTTGTTTTTTAGTTCATGTTGCTGTTTTGAAAGTGTTGTACGGTTTCTTTTGGTTCAAATTGTTCTTGAGCTTCCAAACTATTTTTAGGTTCCATATTGTGTTGCCTGTTTTGTTTTTTATTTTATTTGAGTCTTATTAATGCTTTTAAAATCGGTTCAAAATGTTTGTGGTTGAGTCATTTTGTTCTTTTTTGAATCCATACAAGTTTTGTCAAAGTCATGTTCATCCTATAATGTTATAAATTCCAAGTGGAGCCTATTGTTGTTGATTTGGTTGCTTGATTTTGTTTTGAGTGCAGTTAATATTTCTAAAATTTGAGATTTGATGCATTTTATATTTTCATATTTGAGTTCATACTTGTGTGTTAGTTCCCATACAAGTTCTTTTCCAATCA